>JAVQIZ010044350.1:0-43917 GCA_036023535.2 Galaxias brevipinnis | reverse complement strand
TACTTACCACCTGAAAAGAAGATAATCTTTCCCTACTCTGTTCCTGCAGGCTTGATAAATGACACTCTGCAGGAAAGACTTACCTTTTATACCTTTGTCCTGAGATTAAACCACTTCTTGGTTCTTCAGCATGATGTTCTTTACTTTTGTGCCCATATATAATCCTTCCTTTTCAGCTACAGCCACTGGCTACTTCATTCTGCTATATCTGATATAGCTGTCATGGTCTGGTGCAAATCTTTGCCGCAAATCCCCAACTCCTTAAGTAGTTTGGTTGTTGATATTGCCACAAATCCACGGCATCCAACTTCCACAGGGCACACCTTTGTTCTCCAACCTCGCTGTTCTGCCTCAGCTCCTAATTCGCTATAGCGAAGTTTCTTTCATTCGCAAGCCTCATCTATTGCTTCTTCCCACGGGACTGTTAACTCTATAAAATAAACAATTTGCTGTGTGTTGGACAGCTATGATGATAGTGAATATGCAGATCAAAGGCTGGCAATGACTGGTTATATGACAGCAGAAATCATTCACATGACACACAAATGTGGTCTACAATATTTATGCCATCTGAAGCTGTTCATATTTCCATTGATTTGAAAAATCAGCTATTAGGCAAATAATAGAACAGACAGAACAGACTTTATATTGAAAAAAACTGCCATTGTACTGTGTGAATGTGTGTTTGTGTGTAATTGTCTGTGTTTTTTTATGCTCATGAATTGTGTTTCCAAACCTACTTCTCACTTTTCTACTGACTACTAATCTTTGTCATGTTGCACCCACCTTTAATCACTCCGAGCCAACTTGTTTTGACAGCAAAGATCAGAAGAAAAAGACCGAAAGAAGAAACCAATATGCAGCCTGCAAGTCAGTTTACAACAGTGTGGCAAAACGACAGAAAACCTGTGCTGAGCCTCTTTGATAGGCATCCATTTTTTTGTCATCTTATTACTTTCAAATCAAAGTTAACTAATTGTGACCTTTTATTATGTGCCTCTTTCATTGAAATAAAACATTCTCTGAATGGCCATTTAAAATGGTTATGGCTTGCGTCAGAGCCAAGAATTGTTCGGCTGTATTGGACTCACCTGTCTGACATTTCAGATGCAGATGACCTATACTAACAGCACGAGCAGAAGGAGCATGGCAGATATTGAATTGTCCCTTCTCATATCGGCAAGGAAAGCTCATTTCATGGTCTACTGGAAAGACGCAAATTCACCCAGGATAGCCTCGACTCAGTACCGTAGATATTACAGAGTGAATTATTATTCAGTCTAGCTCTAACACCGTCGTCACAAAGTCAATAGAGTTTACCAAGCATGTATAAGCGTTGTTAGCTGATGAAAAAAGGGGACAGCTATCAATATAAACAATTGACAGAGGTAAAAAAACACAAGCAAAGCAGAATATGCTAATTTATACACATAAATGGAGTTTGATGAGCTAGTTTCTTTTTCAAGACTCTTTTTAGACTTAAAAGGAAGGAGGTTCTTCTTCAAAAACTTGAATGAGTTGTCAGTCAGGACACAGTTGGAGTAATACTTAATGTGAATTCTATATTCTCTGTCCTTGTGGTGCTGGGAAGAGAGCATGGTCTATGAATTAGTGTTATCAACGTGTTTTCCATCAGCTAAATTACCCCTTTCAACTGCTTTTAGACGAAGGCCACAGAACAGCTCTCTGAGGGTTCCACTGTGATGTCTTTTCTCTGCGCTTCCGCCCTACTCTTTATTTCTGTGCCCTTCTCAGACCCTCCCCCATTGTTTGCCGAGTTGGAAGAGGAAGAAACATAGAGCCATGGTCACACGTTAGGTGCCCCCCAGGCACCTTATTCCTCTGTGAAGCATTGTGGTGTTCCTGTAAGCCTGGGCTATGTCGTGCTAAGGCTTGTAAGCTGGGCCTGTATCTGGGTTAATGTGAGCCCTCCACTGCAAACATCCAGTAGGCTGAAGAAAAAAATAGAAAGAGAGTTCAAATGCTAACATTATTGGAAGACAGGATAAGGAGGATATAATTATTTGGAGCAAAGTGCACATCGCATAGAGCAGACACAACATGGCCTTGGCTGACCACGGAAAGACCACCTAGTTCTGCTCCATGTTTTGGGGTCCTACACTAATTTGTTGATCTACTTTGAATAAAAGAAAAAAGGTGGGAAGTAATGACCACATTTCTGTCCAAAGATGGGCTAAAAATACCAATGAATTGCACAGAAACAAACAAATAGCATTTGCCTAAATTAAAAGCATTAGGCGCATGAAGGAATTAAGTTGCTGTTATTGTCAATTGCTTTCGAAGTTACTCAACAGTTAGTCATGAATTCGATTGGCATTCTTACTATTAGAGGTTTAAGCGTATACTTAAGGCAGGTGGAAACTGAAGTAGCTTGACCTTTATTGTTAATCATGCTTGTCTTAGACACAATTACCTAAACTCTCTTTAAAGCAACACCACTAACACTTTGCACAGTGTTGACATCTTAATTATATTCAAATCAACCTTACATGGCTATGCTATTCATTACACAGCCTTTATCTGATTAACGTTTTCACTGTTTGACTATGCAATAGCATTGTGTAAGTTCATACACAATGCTATGTGTAGAGCTTCATTGTGGAGCAAAATTAAGTCCATTTTTCTTTTGACTCTCTTTTAGGTATACCAGTACATGCATGAAACAATTACCGTGAATGGCTGTCCAGAGTACCAGGCACGAGCCACGGCTAAGGTGAACATCAAATTCTTATTCTTGTATATAATTCTTGTATAATCAAATGTGCTCATCACCCAATCATACAACTTATTTTTCAACATTAGCCTTGTACCTGTATTTTCTTACTTGTATGACATCACTTGATGCTTTAATAGTCTAGGTTTACCATCAAATTCCTTTTCCATGGATCAAAGGTTGGCAGTACAATTGATTCATTAGAAAGGTTGTATGCAAACACTTGAACAAGGCTTCCTTTGAGTGCCCTTCACTGCTACTTATTATTCTCATTCCATTTAAGGAGGGCTTTTTTTGAAAGAGAGTAAAGAGGGTAGACCTCTGACAGGAAAGGACAAAGAGAGATGGGGAGAATAAGCGAGGAGAGGGGACACATGGAGCCTAGTTCACTTCACTTCCCAGTTGAGCCCACACCTCGCCAATACATCCAAGAACAATAATATTAAGGTGTAGTGAGAGAGAATGGAAGGAAGAATTAAATGCCAAACACAGACACATTTTAGTGAAAGCATTAGAAAAGCTCAAAATTAATGGGCAGGGCAATGTGCCAGATATGAAATTCCTATTCGGTCCAGTGCTTCTTTGCTGCTTTCCTTACATTATTGAACCAGGATATTGAAGGGCTCAAACTCACTGACTTTATATTGAATAAAGCACACTTTTAATCAAAAGAAAAAATCATCCTTGACTGCTGGTAAAAATATGCACACCGTACCATTACATTATTTGGACATTTTTCTAAATCTTCCTGCCTGTGAAGGGGAAACCATTACCACCACAATGTGTCCATTTTTGTCAAATTGGAATGCCTTTGTACATGGCTAAAGTAAAAATATCCTGTATCTGACTGTGTGCATTATTCTGAAAAACCATACTTAAGATCAACAGATTTTTTTTAACAATACACAATAATAAAATAAAATATAATAAGGTTTACAATACACAATAATCCCCTGCTTAGAAGTCGACTAAATAATGAAAGGAATGAAGATGAACGATACAATCATAAGTTTTATAGTCATAATCATATCTGTCCTTTCCAGGGACTTTGAAAAATAAATGTCATCCCGTCTCTATGCTATATGTGTTTTTTACTAACTACCCGTAGTAGCAGTTTATATACACATGACATTCACGTGCCATTGCAATGCATTTCAGTGGATGGCATCAGAATGAGATTCACATAGCTTTTGAAACTGTTGCTGTCAAAAGAAATAGGCTGAGTAACTGATTGTGTTTCACGGTCAATCTTGTCTCTTAACCAGAGCTGTAGTACTCGAGTCCGGTCTTGGTCTCGAGACCGCATTCAATGTTCTTGGTCTTGTCTCGTACTCTGACCCATTTTGTCTCGGACTTGACTCGGCCTCAGACCTATTTGTGTCGGTCTCGACTCGATCTCGGCCCTATTTTGTCTCAGTCTTGACTTAATCTCAGCCGTTTAGATTCATCTTAAAAAAATTTATTAATAAATAAATAAAAATAAAATAAATAAATATGGAAATATACATTTTCTCACAAATACCACAATCACATTATATTAAGATTGGATAGACTATACAGGCATGCAGGATTCACCTACGACCGTAATAGGGTCATGGTCACCCTATCCCGCCAATGTGATTCCGCTCAGCAGATGCAATTTTCTAGACCTCACTTGCTTGTTAGTTAGCAAGATAGGAAGTACCATGTCATCGAAATCATGTATAATTCGTTTTGGATATACAATCCACTATGAATTTATGAACAGTGCCTCAAAGAAAAGACTTAAAGGCACTTGTACATTTTAGATAATAGATGATATAGCTACATTACCCTTCATGGCAATTGTATATAACCGTTTTTTCAACCTGCCGGTCTTGGTCTTGTCTCGGCCTCGACCCCCACGGTCTCAGTCTTGTCTCGGTCTCGGCCCTTATGGTCTCGGTCTTGTCTCAGTCTCAACACCCCCTCCCCCGGTCTTGGTCTTGTCTCGGTCTCGACCCCCCAAGTCTTGGTCTTGTCTCGATCTCGACTAAGGTGGTCTTGACTACAGCTCTGCTCTTAACACATTATAGTACACTATCATGGAACTCCTGTGTTGCATGTTTAAATAGGAGCTTACTTTCATCACTTTTAAGTGTGCCATTGATTAGCATAAGCTATAAACTAAACTATTTCTCCACAACTAGAACTTCAAAGATTGGCATAGTATCGTTCCATATGTTAAGTAATTAATTATTTTCTGAGTGTGTCTTTATGTCTACAGCTCAAACTGGAGCTTTGTGTGTGTGTGTATTATTGTCCAATGCTTGATTAGTCAAGCAAATGGCACCCCCTTTCCATTTCTCAAAGGAATGTGAGAAGAAGTTATGAAGGTCACTGTGCTGTAAGCCCTGGAAGAGTAAGGGTGTGCATACTGAGTAATTGACTGGATTTTTATTTCATATGTATCCACAGGAGGGGGGAAGGAAAGTAAGAGACAGTGATTGAAAGAGAATGAATAAAACATAAGATCGACTTGGAAATTGTTTGGGAGATAAGAGATAAAGACAAAAAGACAGAAATAGAATGTTGTAAGTACATATGGAGCTGTGAAAAGGTGTGGAGCACCTCAAAGCATTAAGCTGTTTGCCTTCTGGGGAAGATGGTTACACATCCCAGAGACAGCCTTTTCCCTTGCTACTTTGTGATATAGTGCTGCTTCATAGATGAAGTAAACCTGATTTAAATTCAACTATGATACGTCTGTATCATGAAGCACAGATCTTCTATCTCTCTGACAGTTTGCCATGTTTTACCCATAATATGTTAAAGATTTTGTGGGTCGTCTGTTTTACACTCGAGGAGAGAGGAAGGGAGCCTGTGAAATTAAAAGCAATCCCATTTTTAGTGAGGCAGGCTTAAGAAAAGATTCTGTCAGGGACGGAAGTTACTTGACCTCTCTTCTGCCTCCAGCAGCAGCAAGGGAGGGGTGGGGTATAATCTTTGTCCTTAAAGGGTCAGAAAGCTCCATTCAGTTTATAGAAAGAAGTGCAAATGTCTGTGTCGTTCATGGAGAATATGTTTTTGGTGATCTTACATCATTGGCTTATTATTACATTATATTCTTTGCCAGTAAGTGCTGTAATTGAGAGCAGGTTTTGTAGGACAAAAAATAATAACTGTACCTTTTGTTTGTCCTTGCAGGCCACAGTTGCAGCTTTTGCTGCCAGTGAGGGCCACTCACACCCTAGGGTAGTGGAGCTGCCCAAGACAGAAGAGGGGCTGGGCTTCAACGTGATGGGTGGCAAGGAACAGAACTCGCCAATCTACATCTCCCGCATCATCCCTGGGGGAGTGGCTGAAAGGCACGGTGGCCTAAAGCGAGGGGACCAGCTGCTGTCTGTCAATGGAGTGGTAAGTTGGCTATATTCTCTAAAGAGTCATTAGAAGTGGCAATGACACTTGTTATGACATTATGATCCACCCTTACCACAGTTTGCAATGTGGAAGAATACATTGAGTGTGTCTATGTGTTTATGCGACTGGGATTGAGTGTGTCACTGTCATCACTGTCAAGTCTTGTTGTGTCACTAGTAACAAAAAAACATCCTGGCATTGACTAAACTTAACCTTTAGTCAGCCTCTCTCTACATGGAGTTGTTCTACTGAGAGATGTGCTCTCCTACTGTTGTTGGATCAATAAATTGTTCACAGGATTCAGAAAGCAGCTGCGCCATCGCCTCAGAATGTCCATTGCTGCAACTTCAGTGAAAAGCAAACAAAACCTTTAGTCGTGTCTCTCACATTTAATTCAGACAAACTACCGTTTTAACATTTATTAAATGTGAATACAATTCAGTTTGGCATTGGGTCTGCAAAGTATTTTGAAGCTATTGAGTATTCTGGAGCATACATACCTCAATCCCCCTTTGGAACAGATTATCATACATACATCCATCCTCCTTTGGAACATTTTAGCAGACCTGAGGTGGAAATTGGGATGGAGGTGGGAGCATTTTTCCATCACCTCATCCGACAAGCACATAACCTAACTTTGCCATCAGGTATTATAAATACCTCCCCCTCCCTCATTGACATGACATTTGATTGTGAGCAGGTGTGTCGAGTGATTAGTGTGTGTAGCACACGCAGTATGTCAGCTAACGTCAGCAGCGCACAGTCTTTGAGTTATCTGCCTGAACTTTCGCTGAAAGCTCCAAAGATTTTCAGACGTTAACGTACCTATATATTAGTAAAAATGCTGAATCTATCTATCTCATCCTGTCACTACCTCATCCTGTGCCCTGACATTTTCTTACCCTCTCACCTTTTCTTTCTCGTCACCCCTATTCACTTGTATTTCTTCTGCCTCCGCCCCTCACGTCCCAACCCCAGAGCGTGGAGGGAGAACACCATGAGAAGGCAGTGGAGCTACTAAAGGCAGCCAAGGACAGCGTCAAGCTCGTGGTACGCTACACGCCGAAGGTGTTAGAGGAGATGGAGGCACGCTTCGAGAAACTCCGCACAGCACGACGCCGCCAGCAGCAGCAGATACTTATGCAGCAGCAGCAGCAGCAGAACCTGGCCCACCAGAACCACACGTCGTAGGTAAGGCTAGTCATTGCTCTAAGGTTAGGGGGCCCCTATTAGGAAAGAGCATTGGGCTATAGGCTGTATCCCAAAGATGGTATAATAATTGTTGTGGTACTATCTATCAATCAAAAATTAAGCATATAGAAATGTTTAGATGTTAGTTGTATCCGTTTTATTACTGCTGATCTGAAGAGAAGTATACTGTTGTGGCATGACAGTGTCTTCATTGTGCTTTTTATTTTGTAATAAAATATTTTGAAAGATTATATCCCTCTAATAGATAGTAA
Source organism: Galaxias brevipinnis (assembly GCA_036023535.2). Taxonomy (NCBI): domain Eukaryota; kingdom Metazoa; phylum Chordata; class Actinopteri; order Galaxiiformes; family Galaxiidae; genus Galaxias; species Galaxias brevipinnis. The sequence goes on along the minus strand of JAVQIZ010044350.1, from coordinate 36,342 downwards.
CAGATAAGACTATTTCGGAAGGTATTGAAGTGGTATGGTGAGAGAGGTTCCTAAGACTAGTAGAGTCTATTTTTATGTTGTGTCACATCTGAAATCCATACCTCATTTAGAATGTGATAGTTACGACAACTATCCCTAGATTCAAAGTTCAAACAATATAGTTGACGTTCAAATCAAGCTATTTCAGAATGGTGTGGCTTATTCTGTCAAGTGTTCTAAGCACAGCCTTCACGTATCCAAGGCAGGCAAGTCTCTGTTTACCTGACACCACTATAAGGAAAGGGATACCTCTGTGGCACTGCTGTTTAAAGAGAAACCCTCCCCCAGCATATCTCACATGGGAGATATTTGGGAACTTGTAAATGTGAGCACGGGAGCGAAAGAAAGGGGCCTGAACAGTTTATTGTGTTTATCAACTGGGGGAATGCTGACCACAGCCATATGTGTTGGTGGCCAAGAGGCCACTAGCCAATTGGTGCGTGTGGTCAGTGAGACAGGGACAGGGACATGTCTGTGTCATGTGGCTTCTTTGTCTCTTTACATATATCTTTCTTTCACTTTCTCACTTCCAATCAGTGGCCTTAATCACTCGCACATATATGTTGGCCGGATCCACTCTCAAATATCTGAACAGATTTATCTGTACTACTAATGTGATCTAGTCAAAGGTCATAGTTTTAGGTTTTTCTCATACTATTCATTATTCCCAGGTTGTTCCAGCTGAAGGTGTGAAGCAGCCTAAAATGTGGATCTCAAAGACCATCTCTTGTACTGATGATCCCAAAAGAATCACCTGTTAGAGGAGAAGACTTTATACAAGTTAAGACACTCTTACTCCCTTACAGTCCAGGAGAGAGACCATTTTTAAACCTGGGGCTTTGGGGCTTTCTACATGGGGAAGGTTGGCACTGATTATCACATGTTAGACTGTATTTCTTTAGATTTTTCCCCCTTTCAAAGTTAAAAACAGTGACCCCTCTTTAAAATTTCTACTTGTTTATGGTTTGTGTATTTCATTTTATTTGTTGTAGTTTTTTCTTCTCTGATAAATAGTTTACTGCTGTTTGATGAGGCTTATTAGCCGTTCTGCAATAGATACAATGTTAGCAGTGGAAAGTCTATTAGTTCCTCTCTTGATGCTATTGTCTGCGTGAATGAGCATTGCTTTTTGTGTAAAACATGTCCTGGTTTGAATAACCGTGAACTCTTTTTTACCTTCTCTATTGTAGCAAGAAACTTTTTTGTATAGAAATATTGTAGATTCAGCAATAACACACATGCTTTGGTTTTCATTTCAAATTATTGCTACATAGCTACACAGTTAATCAGATAGATACAAAAGCAAAACATTCTCAAGTTTAAGCAAACTGGATCTTATGCGCTATGTGTCATAAGGCAGCCTTGCCATTAAAACTGGATGAATACAAAGGAAAAGGAGATACAGTCTTGATGCAATTCAAATATATTATAGATATGAGATTACAGATCTCAGCTATGTGTGCAATAACTAGTATAATTAACTAACAGAGTAAATAACTAAATAACGACTAGATTATATCAAGATTATATGCAGATTTCATTCAAATAAATTGAATCTACTGTATAAATATATGATTAAGCATTTCTTACTGTATGTCATTTATATTTGAAAAAATTGAATGTCACATTTATATTTAACCAGAAACAATAGTATCATATATTTATGTTTATTTTTTAATTAGTCTATTTTATAGTTTAAAAAATTAGAATGCATTGATATGTGTTCTTTCTTGAATGTTTAGATTTTTATTTCAAAGATTAAATGTATAACAGCTGGTACGCAGTCAATATTTCATAACTGATTTGAATGATTGTTGGAATCAATATCATTGATCCACGGCTCACCTCTCCATTTGAGCAATCATTGTGAGTCATAGACCCATGTAGATTGTTGTACCTGTCTTTTTCTCATTTAAGGGACCCCTGTTATCAAGCTGTCAATCCTAAAACTTCTGATGTAGTATTTACATTTCAAGCCACCATAAGTAGAATATATCTCAACTGCAATCCAAAGTACTATTATATCTGTAGTATAGTAAGATAACATTTAATTAGATGTTTTTGTTTTTAAGACGGCTCAATTCTGTATTTTAAACCTGGTTATTTTCTTTGGGTGGGTACTGATTTAGAGGAGTCCCACATCCGTCACGTTTGGTATGTGCCATCCTGGTAGACAGACTGGGCAGTTCAAGTGTCTCTCAACCTTCAGACAGTACTTCTTACCTACGATAGATTGTTTTTGTAAATTTAGTTACAAGTAAACTTTCTTGATTGATTTGCATTTTTAATAGTGGTAGTGCTGGTACAGAACATGAGACAGTTCAGTGTTAAGCAATTGTTATACATACTATATTTGTATAAATAAAGTACGTGCAAACAAAGATGATACCAATATTGTATTATTTAACCAATCATGTATTATTTTGCTGTAAATATTACATGAGATACTTTTGTATTTTGTATGTCTAAAATGCAACCTTAAGTTGAAACAACAGAGACTCACTTCTTCATAGCAAGGCCAGGCAAAGACATGAATGTAGTGCCCTTGTTGGGGGCTTTAGCATTAGGGTTCTCTTAGCCACAGATAGCATAAACAATAAAGACAGAAGGCCATTATTCTTATTCTATTATTTTGTTATTCTCTGACAGGCAAATAAAAAGCAGCCAGTGAAACAAATGTAGTTACTCAGTGGCTTGGTAAATAAGTATGCAAAAAGGAGGAACTTTTGTTTTCATGCTAATATTTCTAAATATTACTTTTATAGCTCAATTAGTGACATTTTTGTTTCTAAAATTCAATTTAGCATCCCTGGAATGAGAACATATTTAAATGCCATTTGCAATCAATCACCTGAGTAGAATCGGGCCTGGTCATTATGAGGTGTTAATGGATGTGATGGATGACAATGTATCTTTTTGCATGATTCCTTTCAAAAATAAAAACAAAGGCCTGTTTTTTTGTACTAGATTCAAAGAAAGAGTGTGAGAATCAGCAATGGAACAGAAGGGAGAGCAACACTGCAGTGTGTTCTCACAGCTGGATTGCGATCTAATTAGAGCTTTTATTTACACTTTAAATAGCACAGCCTTGAAATAACAGAGGTAGACAATTTATTTACCGGAAGTCTTGCTTTACTCAAGGATGCAAAAAACGTTGATGTGTTACCAAGAAACATTGAATGCTGAAACTTGTACATGACATCTCAAGGGTACTCATGAGATATATCTCTCTCTTGTGGTCCTGTAGAGTACTACAATTCTAACCTTGAATTGACGGTCACTTTACTTGTGACTTTCCACTTGGACAAGCTATTTCTGTCTGTTATCTTTGGATAAATAAGTAATAAATCCGATAAATCCAGTAGTAATTTGATTATCTATGGACATGACATGGTGCTGTTCATGTTTCCATGAAAAATATCTATCCTATGTTCTGATATGTAAATAGCATTCCTTTGCATAGATATCATATGAGTCACATGCTAGATGCATAAGGGATTTATAAATCATAACCAGGGTTTAAAGAGGAAGAATTACTCCAATGTGTGGTGCTTTTGGTGGGCAGTAGTGTATGTTACTGAAATCTAACCCCCTGTTGGTATGCCCAGTATGCTTCAGACTCCCATAGCATTGTGCTTCAGAGGCAAAGGCAATATTTAACAACAGGCGTAACCCTCTGTTCAACGCATGCTAAACTCTTCTGTGGTGACACAGCTGGAGACTTGTCATAAATATAAGACTTAAGTTTCTCAGAACGGACTCTGTCTAGATTTTCAAATGATCGTGACTTTGTTTATCGCCCTATACTGGATGTGTAGATGATACTGAATTTAGACCTAGTGGACAAGAACACTACCCATCTTCTAACTGTGATCCAATGATTTAAAACCTTTTTTATCAGCAAGAAATATTCCATAAGGATCAACTGTTTAAAAAATACCAGTGCAATAAATGAAACAACCCTTGCCTAAAGTTCTCACAATTCTGGGTGTCATCTAGAAGCCATTTGTTCCCAACTCTAGTGTTGATGGTATAATTAGGGATGTAAATAAATGATGTGCAACATTTGGTACCAAAGAACCAACAGGTCCACAAACTACCCCCTGACTCCCCTTCCACCCTGCTCCACCCTCCCTTCAACTCAAGCAGCAGTCAAGAAATTCTAGGAAAGTTTTATTTATCAAAAGTAACATTAGAGAAATAAAAACTCTTTGCTGCTTAAAGACAAGTCAGTGTTTAAAATATGCATGAAAAAATTACAATGACATTTAAATATGTTGTATATGGTGTAATGCTGTTTTTATAATATTAGATGGTAATTTAGTATACATATTTACAATTTACAACAGTTTGCCGCAAATCCTATTCGAATGCAAAATTTGTTAACCTGGTAAACACCATGTTTTTTCATCTGCTTCCAAATTTTAAATTAATGTTTTGTCAAACCCTAGGGCTGTAATGAGTTGCTCCAAGGTTGAATTTACAAAACATGGTAGACAGGTCTGGAACTCGGGCTTTCTGGTGTGCAGGGCTTGGAGTCAGTGCTGCAGGGAGAGAAAGTGACCGTGTCTCCTAACCCGGCTGTCCCACTGGCTTCCGCTGAGGAGAGACGGTCCACAATACTCGTGAGACACTCCAGGCTGGTGGCTCCAGCAGTCCTCTCTACACAGCTCTCTGATGGAGAGACAAATGGAGGAAGACACATTTATTATTAACATGAGTTTCAGAAAATAAGAAAAGTTATAAGATCAGTTGCTAAACCTTGTTTGCTTGCTATATTTGGGTATACAATTATCTAGTAGTAAAAACTTAACAACAATAACAACAAAATGTTTTTTTCCTTAAACAGTTGCCCTGCTTGTAATGTTATTTTTGTCTTACCATTCTTGCTGTAGGCATAGTTGTTACTGTTTGTGTTCATCCGAGGCCACACAGGACTATTGCAATCAGCCTTACAAAAAAGGATAACAAAGGACAAATTGCTACAATCTTACAATACACCATCACTCAGTTTGTGCATATAAATGTTTCATATTCAACCCCCCACCCGGCCAAATAAAAAGCACTTTGGGAAACCTTTACTGATGTAGATTAGATAAACATATTTTTCTTTTGCTCTGCGTGGCCTTCTGGGGTGCTTTATTTCAAGTCCACCTTAAGCACAGAACTGCAGGCTACTCCCATGCTTTGCCCTGCTCTAAGCGTGCCAAATCGATTGTATCAGTGGAAGCAACACCAGTTTGTGCAAGATGACACTTTCTCCCAGTAAATCAGCAGAAAATCCTGGCAGGACTGGAGAACATGCACTAGGGATGGAATGCAGAAAAGAACCGGTCTGTCCTGCCAGACTTCAGTAAGGTGGATTTAGCGGGGTTTATTAGGCTATAATGTGTCCGGTGGTGGGAAAGCCATTACGATATCCACCATCTACAAGCTCTATTACATTTGGTGGGTATGATATCCCCTTCAAACCATTGTTTATCACAAACTGATAAAAAAAACAGGCACCATGCCAGGCACAGACCTACAAACTAAAGTCTAATCAAAGTAAGGACCCAGGGAAGAAGAAATCATGCCTGAAAGAACATTGTAATTGAGTCGTTGCTGTAATGCAATCAGTGAAACCCTGTTTGATTAACTTTCCTAATTTAAAATGAGCATAAATGTTTCCTTTAAATCTACAGCAATACGTTGTGTGGTCCTCATGCGCATTATCAAACTATGCTGATTCTCCAGCAGTATTACAGGAATTAAGTTGGCATGTACAATACCCAAGTGAGCAATGATTTCTTCAATGAAAACTAATCATATGCTGCAAGAGCAGATTGTTTGACAAAATATTAAAATAATACCAACAACAAGCAGAGCCATGTGGAGCAGTAGTTAAGGCATTGACTGTGTGGATGGGTTAGTGGCATGTGGGCTTTACCATGCTGTCAGAGCAGCTAGATGAGGGGCTCCCAGGCTCCGACCTTCTTCCCCCGGGAAGGGAGTAGTAGTTATCCACCTGTTCCTGTAGCAGATCCTGCAAGCTCTCTATATACTGGATTGCGTTACGCAAGATCTCCACCTTGGGCAGTCTCTGGCTGGGGTTGGCTGATGTGCAGCGCCGCAGGGCCTCGAAGGCATGGTTCACTTTCTTAAGGCGTCGGCGCTCACGCATGGTGGCGGCCCGTCTGCGGTCCACCGTGCTGGACTTACGCTTGCAGGCCTTACAGGCCCACTGGAGGCAGTGGCCAGATTGATGGGAAGCCCCTGGGAGCCGAACATGCTCATCCTCCTCAGAGCCTGTTAGCTCTCCGGCGCCAAAGTCTAGCTCTTCCGTAGAGGAGCCACAGGCACTGTCGTAGAAAACCTGGGATGGAGAAAAGACATCCATGGCAGGGTTGGAAAAAAGGAATGAATGGATGGTAGTAAGGAATTAATAAATAAAGAAAAGAACTGCTTTTGGAGAGCAACAGGGTGAGAGAGAGGATGCCTCTGAGTGATATGAAGGGTCTGCTGCCATTGGGGCCCCTCTTATATGCCCCAAGGCTTGAGCCCAAGGCCCACATTGGCCAGATCTAATTACCATGCCCCATTGGCCCAAGCAGGCAGGCATACCGGCAAGCAGAGGTTAGTTCAGCTCCCCGCCCATCTATCTCTCACCCCCAGTACCCTGCAGAGTTTCCCACATCTGCACTCCCTCCACTCATCACCACCCTCTTCCAATGGCTTTTCTTCTACAAGGTCATTATGATTATGATACTTTGGAATGGTTCATTGGTTTGGAAACATAAAACGATTTAAACAGTGTAAACACATTTTTGCGCTTAGCATTTCATCTTATTAAGCGGGTTTATCAAAGATGAAACTAGCAATTTTCATGACAAATGAAAATGACATAGTTGTATTTAAACCTGAGATCTAGTCAGCTTGAATGGCTTGTTTCATTTTCTCAAAATTAATAGAAAATAAGATATTGTACACAGAGACCAGTTTACAGGCCAATTTTCTGGTTGAGACAAATAGCAGCGTTGCAGATGTAGCCCAGCTGCAAAGAGAGGTGTAACATTTCAAACCCAGAGAATTCACATGGTGGAGGGGGCTGCTCTAAAACTCCCTAACGCAACATGGAAGGTGTCATGCAGGGGATGCCCATGTTTGTTAAACACTATTAGATCAGTGGTTAAGCAATTAACATGAGTGTGCCAATATGCTTTTAGATCCCATGGAATTGGCTCTCAAATGTCAAATTTCCTGTAAATTCGGAAGTTCGGGTTGCATTTTGCCAATAAGAAAGTTTTCGTTCTCTCTGCAAGTTTGTAATAAATTATAATCACTTGGAAAAAGGCAAACAAACATAGATTACGATGAAACTGTCACTGTGGTGTGTAGCCTACCTCTAGACCAAACCAATAAACATGTGCACAAGTTAGCTTTCAAAATTAAAAATAATAAAATGGCATCATGCAGCGGTGATGTGTAGTCTGCATACAACATGCAATAACGTCTGTGTTGTGTCTACACTCTCCACCTTACGGATACTTGCGGATATTTCTCACAATGTGACAAAACGTTTGGCTTGCCCACTATCCCTGGGAACCCCGCACACCTAAAAAAACATACTAGTAGGCTACCTGCCACTGAATTGCTCGGAAGAACGCACAGCTGAAGAAGACATTGGAGAGCCTCCACTTACAATTTCCCAAGAGATCGAAGGCTTTTGAATGTAAACAACGTGGTGATTAACTAATGGCATTTTTTGCCAACAATAAGAAATCATGAGCACATGTTGTTACTGTACAAGCCTCAACAGCAAGACTTCACAACTGTACCATGCAGGTATAGCGTGGGCGTCCACTGGTGCCATATATTCTGAAATGTTCAGCTGTCGCTTGAGAACGCGAGAGTTTGGTTTTATCGCCTATCTTTCTGAGACGGGCTCTGTTCTCGGGTCACACTAGAGTTAAGTGTGGGGCAAAAGGTGGTCTACAATGTCAATTTTCCTCACGTCTGAAAACCTTATTTCTTCTAAACTGCGCAATTGACATGCTATATTTTGCAATGTTAGAGTGTGTCAACAGAACTTTAAATATCCATTAAGAAGTAGGCTATTATTGACATTATTTATTGGGTTACGTAATGTAGAATAATGTATGTAGTTTTGAATAAGCTACCGAATAAGCTTAACGTCCTACATTTGTAATATCTCACAAGTTAGCATTTATTTCTATTATAGCCAATTATTTTTTTATTTGAAAAAGTTTTTATAGTAACGGGCGTTGAACACCATATTTAGATTGGCAGCACAAATTGTCGGTCAGTGTGTTAAAGTGGGCCTCCAACTATACACTTTAGCAGTTTATTCTAGGAACTATTTCACACTCCAACCCCAGTAACACTGGAAGTGTGTAAGATGGAAGTTCAAGCAAGTTTGTGTTGCTCTGTGTCTTGCATTTTATCATCATATCAAAAGGAAAAAAAAATCGCCAGTCATTAATGGACAATTTCACACTAAGTAACAGAGCTTATCTAAATGACCACGATTGTTTCAAAATTGATTATTTGAGCCACTATAGCTTTTTTAGCCACTAGCTTTTTTAAGCCTAATATCAATGATAAAATCCAAAAGCAAACACACTCAAATATTGATGCTAATGGACTTTGAAAGAGATGGAGACGGGCTACCGTTACAACAACATTACCATTGAACTATCCATTTAACTTTTGTTACTTTTGAATATAAAGAGAAGCATGAAAGCCTGCTTTGAAGCAAGAATAGATCTGGAAGCACATCCCATGCGCAGAATGCATTTCTTGTTGTTTTGTTATAGCTTAAAAGCAATTCATTTTTAACATATTGGCCTACTGTAGCTGTGTGTGTGGGTGTGTGTGTGTGTGTGTGGTGTGTGTGTGTGTGTGTGTGTGTGCGCGCGCGCGCGCGTGTGTGTGTGTGTGCGTTTATGTGCCCGCGCGCAGGTTTGTGTGATGAGGCAAGCGCCAGGGTCAGCTGGGGCATTGTGTCAGCCTCAGAGATCTGAGGGCCCGTAGGTCAGTAGTCTGACTCTTGATGCAGGGTTAGGTTAGCATAGCAGAGAACCCTGTAATCATAAACAAGCAGTCGCTCTTATGTCAACAGACAAATGAGAAATGTAGTCAGCGACAGTGTAGTAGCCTACATAGTTTTTAGTAAACTGCACGAGTAAACACGCTCCATTACTGCACAATTAAGGGATACATACAATGGTTAAAATGTGCCCTGTGTGCCACATATGCCCGAAAGAGGTAACGTGTTGTTTTATTTAAGACATAAAGCTCAGAAGTAGGCCTATAGTTTTTGAATTTATAGTTTGAAAAGTTATCGATAACATTTTCTAGAACGTTCTCTATGTTAAAAGCAATCGTTTTTGTGGGTAATAATAATTAACTTGCAAAATAGGCACTAGTTGTTTATTAAATGCACTTTATTTGTTTGTATTGAGTGAGAATTTACTCTAGTTCAGTTCAATACTATACATCGTATCAATTGTATTTAATCACCACATTTACAAGTAATCTCTATAAAATAATCTTGGGAAACATTTCACAAATAGTTTCTTTGGAATGATGATGTAAATAATTACCAATATGAAAAAGAAACTATGTTGTCCATCAATGCAATTTAGCAAAATCGGCAATTTTGTAGTTGGTCATTAAATACAATATTAATAGAATCACTAAATGAAGGGTATCCATTTTTAGAATACAAAATAAATTGAATATTCCCTACACTGAAATATATGTACACTTACTAAATATTATTCTTTAAAAGAGAGCATTGTATGTGTCACTCTTTGGATAGAAAAATATACACCCCAAATGCCCTTCAATTAACGAAAAAATATTAAGCTAGAACGCCTGAATTCAAGGAGGAAATATTTTTTTAAATGCAGAATGGAAATGTGAAACGCTTGCGTCAATGCTGATAACTTCTTTTACAAAAATAATTGTTTCATTTTTTTGATTCTTCGTTGTAATTGGTTTTTTCTTCACTTGAAATGCTGTCAACAATTGATGAGAGACGATGTAGACTAGTGGGTGCAGAAGATTCAGTTGTGCCTGAAGATGAAAAACCAAAGATTAATCGTTTTTTCACAATATACATTTACCGATCAATCAAATCTTATCTAATCTGTTTTAATTAGGCCTATTTGGCACCAACCTTCTCTCTGATTCTTCATTGGTGAATTGGAATGTTCAGCAGAGGTCTGCCAATTTTGACAGTTCTTTTCCCAATGATATTCATTACTGGCCACCTGTGCACAATGGACTGTTAGACAGATAAACTGCACATATTGTTTCCGTCATTCAGTTCCATATGATGTTAGTTTTTAAGTGTGGGAATAGGCCGACAGCATACTTGGCGGCGGCCTACGACCAATGCCGGTTGTAGTCTATACACCGACTCTATATTGTATTTCAATGGCGCCCTCTCAAAACCAACATGGCTATTCTTTTTGGTGCTTACGTTGTGCTTCTTGACATTCAAGTCATATGATTCATTTTGCATTTTCTCTTGCTGATCCAAAGAATGCAACAGGTCCTGCAGTTTCTCGATGTAGTTTATGGCGCTGCGCAAGATCTCCACTTTGGGTAGCCGCTGATTAGGATTGGGCACGGTTTTTTTTTTTAAAGCATCAAACGCTTCATTGATTTTCTTGAGCCGCCTTCTTTCCCTCAGAGTAGCAGCTTTGCGCCTATCCGTTGGCGCAGAATTTCTTTTGCATATCTTACAAGCCCAGATGAGACACTGTCCCTCACAATGTGGATGACCTGGAGGTGCAAGAACGTGCTCCTCTCCGCTACTCTCTCCACCTGTTTCGGATGGAATATTATCCTGCCCTGAAAGAGGACTGTCATTTCCATTATACAGCGGGGATACCCCCGCTATGTCCAACTGCTGCAATGATCCGTGATCCCCCTCTAAATAACGCAAATCATTAAACAAATAAGTGCTGGTCTCAAAAAGGTCCATCATATTGTTGTGCCTTCGAACAGCCTATGTTTTGACAGTGTGACTCTGGCATTTAAATAACCTACTGACACAAGTCGCCAGGCCTAAATATAGAGAGTGAAACTCTACCTACTTTGCTGTCGCAGTGCATCAAACGTATTTTTTTCAATGGGTCTTTATTACCAACGGAGTTATTTAAAATAAGTACCCGTTAACACCCCTAAAGGAAAGTTTGAATCTTGGCATCTTGTCAAGGTGCATTTAGCCTCTATCTACCAAATTGTTATAGCCACTCAATATTGTTCATTTTGAGTTGCAGCCCTCTCACTGTAGAATATATTAAAGATACTTTTTAGGCACTAGTTTAACAGGTTTTACAATAATTAAAAAACCAAATGAATATGGGAAAGTTTATTTGCAATGACCTGTCACACCAAAGAGACATGCACAAAAATAATGCATAATGAATTTTTTTTATTTTATTTGGCCTTGTACCATCCCTATAGCTATTGGTGTAAAAGTAGACAGTTACATCAGGATAACCTATAACAGAAATGGAAATGAGTGTCCTTTAATAATTGCATTTCCCCCTGCAAAAAGGCCCCCCTCCTTTGGTGATGGGACATATAATATAGAACCAACATGAGAGTAGTAAAATAAAATGTCAGGTGACAACCCTCTGGATGCTTCAATAATAATAATTTTGCATTATAAAAATGGTATGGAATTGCTCCCAATTATTGCTGTCAGAAAAACACAGGCGGAAAATCTTAGGCATGCAGATAAATGAGCGAGAAAATGTGTTGAAAAAAAATAGTGACTACATTTTTTTTGTTGGTATTTTACCACTTCAGCATCTTTAGTGCAAGTCACATGTGAAGACCAATATAACTTTTATTGGTGTGCTGTTGACATATCCTGTTGGTGTAAGTCTGAGGACAGTCCCTTGATATGTCACCTAGTGATGTGTATGTTTATGTTATGTGCGTGTTTAAATACATTTAAAATATTTAGTTTTTTTAAGAGTTTGTAACATTATAATTCTTTCATATTGTACTGATCAACCACATTCAGTCTGAGCTGGGGTCTGCTGCCCTGGGGAAGTAGAGAGAGACTGGAAGAAGTATAGACTGAAGTCTCGTCCTTGCATGTGGTGTCGCCCCTAGTGTCGCAATTTCCCCAGGGTTACTGTAACCTACACACTGCAATGGATAGTAAATCCTTGTCGTGTCAAAGGGTTATGCCTCAGCTGTCAGGGAGAATCATGGGATACCCTGCCAAGAAACGTAAGGCACAGAATCGGTCCTCGAAGGAGTTCACAGGGAAGGGTATTGGAGTGGGAAAGATTTATTTTTTTGTTGCCCTGAACAACCTGACGTCCTCGCTCATGCAAATCCAAATCTTGGGGAGGAGCTTGAGTTCTCAATAAGGGTTGTCAACATAAGTTGTACACCGCTACATCTTTGCGTCCCAAGCCACTCATATAATAGTCAGCTGATATAGTTTCATCTCCACATTAACAAGGCTGTTTTTTTCTGGTATTTTAGAACGCTAACACTAACTTGGAACACTTTGACCTTGACACAATTCATTGTATTAATAAGAAAATAAGACATAATTTGTGTTGTTGTTTTGTTGCCTGATACTTGCAAACACTGCCTTGTCCAGTATTGTAATTGGGAATTTGAATAGGTTATAGTGTAGGTGACTGGCCGTTGCTCGTTTTCTGACGTTTCTTTGTTTGGTATTTACAATGTGTTATGGCTAGTTTAACTCTGTGGTGGCAAACACAACTATGATTTGCTACAGAGAGACATACAGAGGTCCAGACCTTTGCAATAACATTTTATATTTCTTAACTGAATTGTTGTCTTGCAAGTACAAATTAATATTTTCTTTAGTGGTGTTCATAGTGTCTGCTTACTCATTCATGGAACCAGACAAAAAAGCTAATTGTGAGCAATAATTAGACACAAATTGATGCTGACTAATGCTAAAACACGTTAACGCCAACTATAGGCTTGACCAATAGAGCACAATTGTAAGGAGGAGGCATCACACTGGGGCATCAGGGCCTGCGCACCACTTATTGTAACGGTCATGACAAAACCACGGATGCATTCTTGCACTGGATTCAACATGGCCCTCCAATGTTTGAACTGTCCATTTGTAGCTCTATGCTCTATGCTCCATGGTGTCATAAAGTTAGTGGTAACGTTGTAGTAGTCCTGTGAAATTAGGACAAACCAGCCATTTATTATGAGCAGGACACTTTTGCAGATATGTGTATATGTAATGGAATAGGTGGGTCATTAAAACATATGGATATCCCCATATCACTGATCACGTCAGCTTCCAGGCTGCATTGTCTCATACCTAATTAATCAGTCTTTTGTCCATGAAACTTTGTGCAGCATGCTTAATGAACCCAGTATCAGTCCCATTTCCAAATGCAAATTGCTTACGGCAAGGACTAAATATCTGCTAAAAAGTCATAATAATAAAGGCCAATGTTAGGTGTTTCCACTCTCCCTGATCCACCTTGCCACGCCCCCAATCACTTTAGAAATTCCCGTCTCCCTCCCTCTCACATGTTTTCTATGCCTGCTCAAACAGTTTACGGCATTAACAAGACACATGTTCAGTCTCCATTGACGGGTATTAGTCAGTGAGAGGGATCCGGTTAGGACTTGTGCTGACATGGGGGACGTAAACCAGGCCGAAACTTAACCTGAACTATATGACCTCTTGCCTTCTGACTCTTGCCTTGCCTGGACCCCCTGCCTAAGAGAGACTACTACACAATCGTTGGGTAGTTTAGGAGGAAGTTAGAAAGACCGTGACGGACACACTGTATTTTACCCGGCCCGGCACCTGGGATATGAATTAGTCAATGAGAGGTTAAATACACTGGTCATGGGGCTGATGACAGTGCCTCACCTGGGGTTATGGCCTTTTCACCCCCATAGATAGCATGCCTACTGACTCTGTTGTCTATGGTTTTGATGACCTGCTGATGCATTAATGTTTAGATTTTTTTTGGAGGTTATTAGATGCATATACCAACCTATCGTGCAATGACTATGCCGTTGCAGTCACAGTATTCAAGCTTTTGATGGTAGATTAATGGTAGGTTGTGTCTCTGATTTAACAGTACTTTCTGTCTGAGTAGTATGAGATAGCCAGGACCAATTGTCTGGACCAGCTTCTAAGGACGAGGGGGCGGCAAGAGAAGCGCCAGTCAGCTTTGCTATCACAGAGAGGCTTAAGCCCAACACAAACAGGGGTGCCCCATTCCCTGACCCAACTCAGCCCTTAGGGAGTCCCAGCCTGCCACAACCACAACGACTACCCTCTCTCTGATAGCTTATACTTTTAAAACAATGCTAATCTTATCAGTCCGGCTCCCAAAAAGAGACAGTAGTGCAAAAGTTACGTAGAATAAACACAGCAGTGGCATCAGAATGCAAAGGGAAAAGGCCTCTTAATATAAAGAAAACAGACGCCTCTTCTCACTCGCGCCACAGCAGTTCTCAGAGAGCTGGATCAGATGGGGGGCTTGAGTTTCAAAGGTTGGTTGGGGGTGCTGGGGGTTTGGAGGGTAATGATGGCATCGTCTCTCTAGTGGTCGACAGAGGGATTCAGTTCAAAGGGTTAGAGGCTGAAGTGCATCAATTAGCGAGGCAAAGAGGCCTGGTTCCACACGCTGCTAGTTAGCTTGCTTGCTAGCTGACTCCCCATGGCCACAGAGTATTATATTCTGTGACATAATGACAGTGTGCCGTCTTGACAGGCAATGCCAATGGCCCTGAAAGTAGACAAAATATAACTACACAAAAGGCTTAGTATTGATGGACTGGTTCAAATGGTAGTTTGCCAAAAAAAGACTCCAACAGCAAGAAGAACATTATTCAACTTTGAGACATCAAGGAAACAATATTAGCCAGATTAGCTGGCAGCTCAACCATGGTTTCATCTCACAAATGTCCATTTAGAACCATTTATTTTATGCTCAGTGTTATTGATGCTTTTTTCTTCTTACTTCTTTATGTGAAATAGCAGAACTCACAATACCAGTAAATCTACCAGGTCCTCACATGACAGCCAATGATGATTTAGTTTGTGTGCTCACAGATTTATTAAAGATTGATTCCGTCACTATTCAGCAGTGATGAATTGAAGCCTGCGTGTATGTGTGTGTGTGTGTATGTGTGTGTGTGTATGCATCCATCCAGACATGGTCACTGTGAGAATTACAAGGGAGCTATAGCCTTGACACCTAGACTAGAAGATATGCCCTCGTCTGGCCAATGAGATAACGGTCTAGCCACGGTACCCTCTGTCTGACCCTAAACAGTAAGATGAGTCAGATTGTGCCTATATTTAAGTTATATCTTTGTTTTGCAGTTCCTGTTTGTGGTGTCAAATATATACCGTTTTAGATAGGTCAGTAGCCCTAATGTTGGTGTCCCTACTGCATATAATTAAAGCAACACAACAGGAAGGCTAGGCTTGGCTTTACTTTTATGCTATAGCATGATATCCATAAAGCCTCTGTACGTAAAAACATAAATGCTAATTCCACCTTTTGAAACAGAATATTTTTATTTTTACTCATTGTATCCCAAACTTTACAATGAAAACATACAGGCAACGTTTAACTTTGAAATGTACCACTTTTCACTTCATAAACTGATTTTCATTTACTTCTCAGATGTACAATTTTGTCGCTTGAATTTCATTATTTTGTATAGTTCAGAGAACTACAGGAATTTGACAGAATATATCATACATTTCTCCAAATAACAAAATTATTTAAATAATGATTTACCTTGCTATGACACAGATTAATCTACACTCTAAAAAATAAAGGTTCTTATCATAACCAAAAACGGTTATTTAGCTCAGAATCATCAGCGTACCGCTGTTGGTTCTATATGGCAGTAATTATCAAAGCGTTCCTCATAGTATCCTTTAGGAACTAAATGGTTCTTAGCTTGTGAAATATATAGAAGTTCATGTGGTTATACGTAGAACCAATGCCCAGACCTTGACCGCATGAACTGGCTTGGTCAAGGCATTTCTTCGTTTGGTCTTGATCCAAATACTATTGATATATGGTGTAATACTAAACCCTGACCTATCCATGTGTGTGGTCCACCAATCTTAAGAGTATCACTGGATTCTAAACTTTGACAATACCAATAATATACCAATATTATACCACACCGTTTCCATTCTAGCAGCATACCAAATCTAGTGTAACTAAACTATCCAAACACAAGCGATAGTAATTTCAAATCAATATGTATGTGAGGCAGCATCCTAATTCTAAGCTTTTCTATGCAAGAGAGAGAAAAATAGGACACATTTGCATTGGTAAGGAACTGCAGTGGGTATAGTAGGCATTCTGTCCAGAAGTTGTTTTTTTCTTGTTTGAGCACTGGGCAGGCCTACCATATTCCTCAGCAATGAGTTCTAGTAAACCAAAAAAGGATAGAGATGGACCAGCTGTAAATCAAAACCTTTTCAAAGACGATCTCACGCACACATACACAATTGCACCGGTCCATCACAACCACATTCCACTTATAGGTAATTACCTACATAATTAACGATTCATCTGTTACTCTGGTGGATGTTATCGGGTTCAGTGCTTCATGTGAGTATAGATTTCAAGTGTAGATGTGTGTACAGAAAAGTGGTCCATTGGGGATATTATGAACAGATGAGAATAGGTCAACTAAAAGGGTGAAGCGTAGGGTGAACAGTAGAGTGAGCTAATGAGAGAGAGGTCATCAAGTTTGTCCTCAAGTAATGACACAATCTGTCTCAATGTTTCGTAGCTTTGCATGCCATTACCTCTTCACAATAAACACCACTTTTTGTTTCTTTATATATTGGTGAAGAATTTGTATGTATAAAGATTGTTCTACTAAATGTTATTCTGCTCTGCTACTGCTATGTGTTAAAAAAATCAAGAACAAATCCAGGGATATCTTTTTCAGAGAAAATCTATGAGGTCTAAGGTCATTGCAGGGCTTAATGAGTTAATCCAAACTTAGTCTTTTTGACCTGAGAATTTAGTGGTGTGTGTTTGTATGAGTAATCAATGTGCTGTGGGACGGAAATCTAATGCTGACCTCATTGTTTGGTTTTCTCTCTCAGGGCCTAGGGAAGTGTGTGTAGGCCTTATTGCAGGGTGTACTGAAACTCTGGAAAGCATGTGTGGGTCCTTTGGGACCACAAAGCACAGTTTTTCTTACTGGCAGGTTAGTCATGCTCCATGAGATTTACGTGTAGAACAGTAGCAGGGGCCCCGGATGTCTCTACTCCCCCCCAACTCAAGCTTAGAAATGCAAATTTCACAATATTCACATAACACTTGAGGGCTTGAATTGGTCTCCTACGACAAATTGTCTGACGCTAGTTATACATTTTCAATTTATGCATATAGATTTTCATTCTGCATATAGGCATCTTCATTCTGCTCTGAAAAATCTTTGTTCTGCTCCTGTAAATCTTCACTTCACAAACACGAATATTTGGTCAGTGATATTTCACTTAACTGTGGCTGACTAAAACTTTTGAGCACTTACTGGGAAGCCCAAATCAGGTTCTGGTCAGCTACTGAAGATTCTGTTCACAAATCCGTGAGACGGTCAAAACCTCTACATTTGGACCAATTGGTGAGTTACAGGAAAAACTGGCTTTAACAGGAAAGTGTCTTTGCCGTCTGACAGGGACTCAATGGTTGACCAATCAGGCAATAACCTGATTTTGGTTGGCCAAGTTCTTCATCTGCTGTCCCCATCGTCATTCACAGAAAAGACAGTGTCATGGTCTGGGTTTGCTTTGCTTGTGACAAAGTTGTTCAACTTTACCAAGTCAGTGCAGGTCTTAGTCACCACAGGTAATTCCTCAGAGGAATCAACAAAATGTCTATTTATCTTCACAATAAAACAGCAAATTCCTCAAAACGTAGAAGGTCTTCAGTTAGGCTTTGACTTACAAATATTCACAATTCACAATAATAACGGCCTCAAATGTATTCCATAATATAAGCTGTAGAAACACAGTAGCCCAATATCCTATATGGTCTTTAATCAAACACGTCTGTGACTGTTTTTTGGTTAGTTGGTGAAACAAAGTTAAATTGCTGGCGAGATACATACGTTCCCCTATCTCTCTATGTTTGTCTCTCTTTTCACTGGGTGGGCTTCTCTTGACTTAAAGAGTGGCAGGACGAAAGGTTGCGACCCCATCATATGAACTGCTTCCTGTTGCTGTTGAAGGGTTCCTCCTGGTCCTATTGCGATCATTGAAGAGGTTAAAAGGAGTGCATCTGCAGGTTGAGAGGCTGCCAATGATAATCATAGAAATGTGTACAACGTCGATCAATGGAATAGTAGCCGGAACTGGAAGCAAATGAGAAAGACAGACAGACCAAGAAAAAATGGGCAAAGCACTGTTATTTATTGCTAAGGGAACCAGAGCAAATTGAGACAGAGAGATGAGTTCACTTACTCAGACTGAGGAGGAACAGATAATATATTGGTTTCTGTAGGGCTTTACAAGACATGACTGAAAGAGGTGGTCCCAAGAAACCTTTTTTGTGAGGCACTGGTGCCAATGACCAATTGGAGGACCTGAGTGGTCAAATTCAAAGGTTACAAAAAATATTTTTTTCCAAGTAGGTATACCTATATACCTATGAGCCTATCCTATGTGCACCAACATACACTGAAATACTATTGGTTTCTCCTTTCTCCTCATTCTGACCTCCATGTGCCCCGCTCACAACTGACTTGCTCTGATTCAGGATTATTTTTAAATTGAGAGCTGTCAAGTTTGATTTGATGAGCATGGATCTCCCTAGAGATCTTATAAATCTATCAAGTTTACTGGGGGAAAAATACCTAGCTCGATCTCCAAGCCCTGAAAAATCCCTGCATTTCCTCTCCTTCGCTCCACTTCCCCGACCCACGGACTAATGCATTTTCTGTAACTAATAGGCGTTGTTTCACAATTGTCACGCTATCCCATCCCTTACTTGAGGAATGTGTGTGCGTGCGCACATGCAGAAGTGTTGGAAGCGAACCTCCTTGGTAAGGAGTTAGAGGTCCCCCTGGTCCTCAAAGCTATGGACTGGAAAGAAAGGGTGGAAAGCACAATAGTGGGCAAGTTGGCTTGTAAAACAGGTCTGGATATGCAGTGAATATCATACCGTAAGTTTTCTCCACACTCTTCCTCAAAACCATCAGGACTTTTCTAGTAATAGACGACCAGGTTGGGTGCTCTACCTGAGCCTCTGACAAGCTACTCCCCCTGGTCCCCATGTTCAGCCTTCTTTACCATAGTACTGCCTCGTTGAAAGAGAAACACTCTTCCGGCACCTTTCAACAGCTTTTACCCTGTTGCATTACCTATGTCAATCCACATAAGGCTTGACCGACACCCACTAGACAGGCACTAGGGGCCTCACCAGGAGCCATGCTATCAATAATAGTAACTGCACAGGAAGTTTGCACTTAAATTTCTGCTCTTAGTGCTTTTGTACATTGATATTTAGGAGTTTTGACTAAAGACACATGCAACAGGAAGCACGACCAAAACATGTCATCATAATTCAAAACAACAAAGCGGTTGAAACAGAGAGAAAAAAAGGAGAGGTTGATAGTAAATACATTTAAGTACTAGATAAGAAAAGGATGGGGCAAAATAAAGGCAGACTCTAATAGCAGAAAAGACAGAGCGTTTTGAGTAAAGTCACAGTGCACTTCAGTTCTAGTTAACGGTAAATGCGTTGAGAATGAGTCAATGCTGGCAAAGGAAAGT
This sequence comes from Galaxias brevipinnis, assembly GCA_036023535.2. Lineage (NCBI taxonomy): Eukaryota > Metazoa > Chordata > Actinopteri > Galaxiiformes > Galaxiidae > Galaxias > Galaxias brevipinnis. Next base: position 16,490 of record JAVQIZ010044350.1, on the reverse strand, counting down.
GTGACTGACGTAGCAGGGTCAATAACAGTGATTCTTTTTGGGCTGCTTTGTGACCAAAAACAACTTGGTTTGATAATGAGAGAAGCAGAGGTTAGTCTCTTTAGTAACAAGCACTCCATTCTGATATATTTTCCGCTTTTAATGAGTGCTAAAATTTATAGTGTTTTTTTTATAAAGCTAAGTAAATCCTGCTGCTGTCACACCTCATGGAGAATCCAACATGCAGAAAGTCGCCTTATTATGATTATGTAGATCATACAGTGGGTTCACATTCTCTCCCTGTCAAACAGACAATCTATTTGTACTACTGTCTTCTGGTTTTCTGTCTATGCCACCTGTGGCCAATTGTTGTTTACTTAGCCTGGACAGGGTGTTTCTGGGACGGAAAAATGGTGAAGGGTCAAGAAAGGCTAATGAAGATGCCTCTTCAAAGCATGGTTTCTAATGATCAAAATAGGAAACGTTTTAAGTGTGTACACTGCAGTGTCACATACATGACCATGTGTGTCAAGTTTATGTTCAGTCTGAGTGGTGATAAAGGTGTGCTATGGACAAAGTGTGAGCTGTAACAAAAACATCCTGTCTCAACAGTTTGTTTAAATGTGATTAATAGAGGCATAGGGAGCAGAGGTGTGAGCAAAGGAAAAGGAGTGTGTGTGAATGTCACCCAACTATGAATTAATAAGCCCTGTACTAAATTACACGAATAGCATAACATGAATATGTGTTCCTCGTTAAAGTTACTAGAGGCAGTTTATCTGTAGGTGATTTTGGCCTTCCTTAACGGTCTTAAAAAATACTTGCAGAATGCTCGTGGTTACTGCATATCTCAGGCACGATCAACGACTTTACTCCAAGTATGGGCATCTCTTCCTGATTTAGTGACACACTTCCTTGTGCCTTAAAGCAGATCCTCAGTTTCGCGGGAGATAGTAGGCTTCCCCGTCTAGACAAAATTTTGTGTTAAATATTGAGACTTCTAGAGAACTGAAGCGTGACTTTTTTATTCTCCCATATACATTATAACGTGCTAGAAGAAATTTATTGATAATCTGTTCATATAAACAAGTTGTCTATAGGTGCTTTAAATAAAGTATAAATATATAAAATATATATTACATACATTATATATATATATATATATATATATATATATATATATATATAAAAATACAGTACAAAGTATAAAAGACTTAAGAATGCCTAGATTGCAGCATTTTTGTAAGATTTTAAAGAGTTCATAGTGTAGCCCCTTTTATGCTTGTGCATATTGAAACCCAAAGAACACAACACTGAACTGCACACAATTATGAGTCCGAACTAATCAGAATTCTCACCCCCCAAATGATGGTCCATGCATATTCTATACATAAAGGTTAATTAATTTGTTAATGTTAAGGTTTAGTCAATGCAACAAGACAACATGTTTTGACTTTGCTGACTTGTTTTCTGCGATTATGGAAGATAATAACTGAATGACATGGAATCAGAATAACCAGTGATAGACAACAGCTGCAGTAAGGTTTCATGCTACTGGGTTGATAATGGCACTGTTATAAAAATGCTGGGCCCCCACAGTGGAAACTACATTGATCAGTTATATGGATGTCTCTCTGCTCAACATTACATGGCTAAAATAAACTGTTCAATAGTCTGGTCCATGTAAATATGTTGTTTCATTGGTGGGGTTACCATAACATCGTTGTTGGTCCTTCCGCAGTCTATAATAATTTGTCTAGATCACAAAGTAGTGTTGCGTGTTGCTGCTGCTCAATCTCTAAAACTACCTATTTGCTTTGCACGAGTGACATCTGCTGGTGAAATGGATGTACTGCAGATGTGTACAGAACTGTTTGGCCTGCGGTCAGAGGACATGCGATTATGGACGCAGATTTAGAAGTCGAATTACAAATAAATTGGTCTGTTCATTCCTGATAGCATGCTCAAGTGAGCAATAGAAATGCAAACTGTCAAAATGTAATGTTCACTTACAAAGCCATACAATAAAGGTGTTAGAAAAAAAATTAAGACAAAAAGCCACCTGACTCAGACTGCATTTCCAATTAAAATGCAGTCACCCGTCCAATATTCATGAGAATTTTTATACTACACTTAATGCAAGACAGCTCAATTATAGGAAACTAACCAAAGCTGCACATGAACCCCAACATCTTAGAGAGAAGCTGAAAAGTTGTTTAGTCATCCACTAAACAATTTACAACCCAAAAATACACCAGCCTAAAGTCTGAATTTTATGAATCTGTCAAGATCCCCCAAAAATTTATTTTAGCTTTAGTGCCATCATTTTACAAAAAACAAAAACAATCAATTTCTTTTGACCCTCCACTTTATTATGAAAATGTACAGAAGGGTTAACGATAAGACTTCTGGTAGCGGGCACGAGCACCAGGTCCACCGAACTTCTTAGCCTCGCAGCGACGAGGATCAGCAACCAGCAGGGTCCTATCATACTGGATCAGGATGTCCTTGATCTCTTTCTTTGAGGCCTCATCGACATCTGGAAATAAATGTGAAGTTGTTTAATGCCTTAAATAACCCAACTGAAAGCAATGAGATTTCCAAAATACCGGCCACACAGCCAACACATGAAATGCATGCAACTCCACACTGTTCAACCATAATCAAGGAATATATAGTTATATATACAGAACATGAAACCAGACTTGACCACAGGAAGAAGAAACAATCAAAACCTAATGACAATTAAAAAGGCACTTACACTTCTGGTAGTATGCAACAAGGGCTTTGGAGATTGACTGGCGAATGGCTGAAGAATTGAAAAAGACAATTTTTAAAGAATGTGCAACAATGCGTCATTTTAATGTTTCTAATATTTACATGAAAATTGCTGCCCCTATCAAGAACAGGGGATTTGCTTACCGTAAATCTGAGAGACATGTCCACCACCCTTAACTCTGACTCTAATGTCAACACCTGCGAAACGCTCCTTGCCCAACAGCAACACTGGCTCCAGCAGCTTAAGACAAATAATCAGTAACACAGTTTTAATACAGAGGTGGTCAATTAATGACAATTAAATCTAAAGATGTATTGATTACACTCGAGATAGGTGATAAAACTAATCAGCCTTGCTCCTTTACACTACTAGGAAAAGTAATACATCTACCACATCTAGCCCCAGTACAATTATCTACAACAGAAGATGGAAATATGAGTATAGAGGGTATTTAAAAATTGCATGTGACTACAACGTTGGATCCTATTCAGCATCACAACAGAAAATTAACAAATATTTAACAGCATATCAAGCGGTAACCCCGGTAAAATTTGGGAGTACTTCTGTGGATGAGGCTTATGCTGTGACAACTTATCAAAACATCCTTGTCTATCAATCACTTACCTTGTACTGGAGAGTGGATGGTTCAATCATTTCAAGAGGTCTGCCATTCACCTTGATGAGGCCATTGCCCCTTTTGCAATGGGCAACAGCTGTGGCGGTTTTCTAAGAAAGGAGCACAATTATGTTAAAAGCTATGTTAAATATTGTATTCAGGCTTCACGCAAGTATATGCATGTACGTGTGTGTAAAACCTGTTGGCACACATCACAAGAATTACAGCATTGAACAACTGTGCAGTTCATTAAAAATGACTGATATCGTTACGTCAGGTCTGATTAAGCAGATCATACCACCTTGTCAACTTTAACAATTGCGTTGGCGCAACGAAATGACCATTTCTATAGGTATTTAATGGTGGGTTTGATTTTGTACTCGTTGCGTGGTTCTGAATCCTCAACGGTCTGCCAACCATCTGTGGGCTCCGTTGGGTACCACATACGCTCATTAATAGGGGACATCATGGTTTGATTACAGAATATTACCATCTTAAATATTACTATCTTAAATGGGAACGAAGTGCACTAAACCAAAGCAAACTTGTCGTGAGTTCACTAGCTAAACCAACAACTAGTGTTACCCTAGTACACTTCGGTTAATTTCAGAACATCTCATCTCTGGAGGCTACATTACTGTCATGCGCCACTTTACCGCGCGGCCTGCTATCTAAAACTAATGAGAAGCTAACGAGTAGAGTTAGTTATTGGTACTATTACCCATCCTATCGTTACCTGTGGGACAGCTAACGTTACTAGTATACAATGCATGGCACAACTCACAAACGAAGGAAACACCAAACACGTTTGTTTTAATTAAAAGAGGCAGTGGAAATGTTCAGTGGTCGTAGCCAACCAGCGTCGTTGGCTAACTTACGACAGTCAACCTCGTTAGCCTAGGTGGATACAATACCACATGTGGAATTATAACACGTAATTTACTTACTTTACGCCCAAAAACCTGGACAGATTGCAAAGGACCTTTTGCCGGCATGATTCTGAAATAAATACGGGACGAAAATTACATTTACAAAACACAAATCATGAATTTTGTGTGTTTTAATCGGTCCACAACGACGTACATACCGTCTTCAGCAATACTGCCGTACGGAGAGAACGAACGGGTCTTCCGCCGGCAAATATCAGGGGCGTTTGCACGACAATAAAGTTATGCTTTATGGCAGCATATTTACGACAATTTGATTCCGACCGGAATCCCCTCCTGTCTTTTGTCGCAGGTGACTTTAGGCATAGTGAGTTTGCCGTTGACAACCGTTGTTTGGTACAAAACTAGATTTAGTTTGACTTTTTTTTCAATGCATCTGCCGCTATAAATATTTCTAGTGAGCATCAGTATCTTGCATACATATTTAGTAAACATTTATTCTCTAATAGGTACTAAAAAGACAGAAAAGCTGGGGGGTGATCGCGCAGAGGAGTATTTGGTGCTACCTGCCATTAGCGTAGCGAACTGTAAACCTGTGCTTCAGAGCCTGCTCAATCATCAAGGACTGTAATCCCAGCTGCAATTTTAAGGCATCCGGCAGGGAATTCGGACAAGGACTAACAGATTCTACGACAGTTTATTTTTAATAGACAATATAATTGAATAGCGTGTTTATAAGAACATGATTATTGATTTAGACAGCGAATTGTAGAATGTGCAATCACTGAAAACAAAACAATATTTATTTATTCAAATGTGTAGCCTGGATATGCATCTGAAAAATTGCTTTCTCTTGAGAAAACGTTTAAGAAATTGTCAAAAAATAGCAATATGGATAAAAAGACTAAAGAAAGGTTAAAGAAAAATATTGGGATTTGAGACTGATTTCATACAAGTACCCCTTTTGTATTATATTTCTTCTCACTATTATGACAAAAAGGTAAAAATCAATATTGATAAGAAAACTGTAAACTAGAAATAGCAATCAATAAAATCCTTTCAATTCTTCTATTTAACATACACAATTACAAAATACACATTTTTCGTCACTGAGAAGTAGAATATTAAATGCTAGACTGTTCAATTAAATCTATACTGCTCTGAGTCAGAAGTGCTAGAATAAAAGAGAACAGTTTGGTCATGAGAGTAGGCAGTAAATGAAAACCATACCATATATGTGCATTTCCTCTTCTCAGCCTTATGGAAACACATAACCTAGAGAAGTGACACCACAACCTTGTCTTGTCACAGCACCCAGAGCACAGGACAATGATTTTAGATTTACAGAGGAGCAGTCACTTTTTCAGGCACACCGTCATCTTATTTGACCATAATAGGCCAGGCCATGGTTGAAAGTGTGTTACTGGTAACTGAAGTTTCCCTTTACAGACAAGAAGTTTGGGCACATCAAAAGGGTGGGGGTGAGGGGTGGAAGGGGTGCAAATCTTTAGTGAGGGATGCAGTAGTGCTATTGCCATAGAAATTAGGTTTCTTGTATTTGCTAATGATCTACAAGACTCGGCAAGGACCAATGTTTTTCCTGCTGAAGTAAGAATAATTCTGTAACAATGCCTGCTAGTTCTGGGACAAGTCCTGTTGTTGCCATGCTATTTATACTGTATATCAATACTACTGTCTATGTAAAAATTCTGCAGACCATGCCATATTTTTCATGAAATAATCCCACACTCAAAACTTACTAGCCTTTTTGTTTGACAATACTCAATGTATCAATGCCAATCCACTACTACCCCCAAACATTCCTCTTTTTATTTTTTTGCATGCATAAAACCCATATGGTAAAATTATTGGATACTCATAGTGGGTTTCACTCCACTGAAATCCTTTTGATTGAGAGGAACCAAATCGTCACTACTTTCTCATACCATGACAACAGTGGACTGGACACTCATGTCAACTAAATGATTAATAGCTCATGGCACTGAAATGTGTCCTGGTATTGAATCCTCATTGTATTTTATATTGTTCAATTAATGTATCTTCTTTAGCACATATTTGCCCCATAGCGGCCTACCTTGCAACTGTCCCCAGGCCTGACCTTTCCCTTTTGCATAAGGCGGCCAGTGGGGCAACAGACATTATTGATCTACTCCAAACCTGATCTTCTTTAGACAGGGCATAAGGAAAAATGAGGGTGCTACCACTGAGGGCTGTGTGTGCGTGTGCGTGCCGGCGTGCGAGATTGAGTGAGTGAGCGAGCAAGAGAGATTGAGTGTGAGCCTGTGTGTGTGTGCGGCTAATGGTAATGCATTGATCAGATGTAATCCTAAGCTTTGTTGAAGATTTGAGAAGCAGTCAGCATTCATGAGATGGAGTCAACATTTTTAAGGGGTGTTATGGTTTACTTAGTATTCGATCAATCAGGTGGTCGTATTTCCACTCTCAAACCACAGTTATTTAAAACAAAGGTAATGTGAATGGTTCAAAGCCCATGCCCCAAGCTGTACTTGAAATATGGAGAGCATTGAATTGATCTGGCACTGAAGCTAAGCTTGATCGGAAATAAACCAGGTTTGCCAAGAGACTTTAGCTGTGTTTGAAATCGCATATGCATCCTTACTATGAGATTTTAAACACAGCATTTGCCTATATCATAAATCCCCATTCTCCTATGCTCTTTTAAATATCCATACCCTTTTGTTTCTCTTACATACAAACACACTCATCCTCCTTGTCACACAAATGTGTGCACACTTGTACACATCTAGCTGCATGTCCCTTTCTCCTTATTTATTAGCTCTACTTCTACGTTCCCATATTCATCCCACCAGCTCAACTCGCTCCCTCCCTGCCTCTGCTGCTGCCAGTGCCTGCCACTAATTTCTTTTTAGCTCGCACTCATTTTACATACACACAAACACATGAAAACATATATAACATTTCCTAGCAGATAATATGTTTATTAGACATTGTCTATTGTAAAAAAACATGGCACCACAGCGCCTTTGGTACAATGTTTTCTTACTGTTGATTTTGTGTCAATATACAATGCATGTGTGTTTGCAGTCCATTACTGATCTAGGCTTGCAGGGCTCAAGGGGAGTGTAGATGACGCTAGGAAGCTGTTGCTAAGCTCTGATGGAAAACTGGGCTGGCGCTCCCAGGCCTTCACTGGAGCACTCCTTAAAAGGCCAAGAGAGAGGATGTCGTCAACTTTCTTTCCCCTTTTCCACAAGTACAGAGGGCCAGCTGATATAAAAAGACACAGAAGTAGTGCCAGGCTTAGGGAAACACATTTTGCGCATCAGAGAAACACAACAGTGATGATTTCATGGAGCTGACATAAGGGTCCTATCCATCAGAGCAACAGTTTGACCATTTGCTTTTCATTAAAGGGAAACTGCTTATGCTTGTAATAACAAGGTCCTTTCATATCCAAAGTTTTAATATAACAATTGATTAAAAAGAATAAATAGGAAAGGCTACTGGCACTATCGTTCAACAACGTTCATTTTAGTTTTTTAATTAGACAACTTTATAATACAAAACTGTTGAATATAATAAAATGTTTTATAATATAGAGAGTATAAACCGGCCCAAGTTCCTCTATGTATAAAAAACGAAAAAAATAACAGCAGGCTTGATGTGTGGAAGTGGTCTAAAAGCATATAGATGCTCGGAAGGCTGCGGAGTGTACAGTGTATCCAGTTTTTAAGCACAATGAAGAATGTCGACCATTTTCAGAAGCAGGTATCTTGAGAAAGATGGCTTCTAACCCACTATTGTGCAGAATCAAGAAGCCCATGCCTCCTAGTGTTTCGTGAGGGCTCCTTTGGGTAGTGAGTGTAGGCTGGCCATTCCTCTTTCCTGTACAGCCCGTGAACCGTCTGATGCTATCTACAGAACCTATGCACACTTTATGTACATCTATGTACAAATGTATTGATGTCCCTACTATTTATTTAAATATCAGCTTGCTGCTAAAGGTGGTTATGATGATGTCAGAAGACTACATAAAATAAATTTGAATCTGCTTGGATTTGTTTTCTCTGATCAGGCAAAGACAGGTTTTTTAATATATGTTGGGAAATTATGTTTACAGTCAATGTCTCTTGCTAGTTTAGTTAAAATTTATGTTCGAGCAATATGTTTGCGGTAAATGCACTATTTAAAACAGGTTTCATGATTTCACTAAAAAGATTGGGAGCAAGTCTAATGAAATGGAAAGGTAGCATAAATGCCATGAATGTTGTGTAGTGTATGGCAATTCAAACTTATAAATGATGTGGATAGGAAAGCAGTCTTCTTTGCAATGGCTTTGTATGAACTGTATGATATGATGCAAAATTATCATATCCAAAGAGGGTTTACAAAATGTTTTTTCCTCATATATACACTTGTGAACAATGTGAAATAATTATGCTGATCTGACTTCACAATTTAAGTTATAGCTGCCTAGAATGTATCAATTAGGGGTTCTACTGCTGTGGGGAAGATAGAACTGAGTAGGTCTGAGAACAAGTAAGACTTTTCTATTTATAGTTCTGGTTGGAGGGGACTGTTTGCTTAATCTTGAAGACACTTAACACGACTGCTCAAAGGCTTCCTGTGTGAAATGGATAATCCTCTCACAGCAGACCACCTCCATGCAGTCGGCAAGTTTTAATGATGTATCTATGCAAGATACTCAAAGACAAGATTTCAATGCCAAGAGAAAAATGCAGGCATCAAATGTTGATATAAAGAGAAGCATCAGCTCAATTCTGAGGATTTCTAGGTTCATAGAGAAAAATCATATTTTAGGAAACAAGACATATCAAACTTGCTCATTGATAGATGAACCTGTCTCTATAAATATTTGTGAAAGCATTCCTGAACAGCTGTCTATGACTAATGAGATGGTCTGTGACCTTTGAACCTGATAAATGAGATGACCATGCTGGGCATTCAACCCCTTAACCTAAACTGAGATCTTCAATTCACTCTGATAAAAAAGGTTAAGAAGGTAAAGAAACACATATTTATTCATATTATTATGCATGAGAGACATTATCAAAGGTAAAACAATATGCTAGTTGAGGAGAGTAGAGAGGCACTTGTCAACCGATATACGCGGTACAAAACATGTTAGATATTAATAACAAGTAACACAATTGTCTTTTTCTTGTTTGTACTACTGCAAGGACTAATTTAGTTTTAACCCAATACTAGTCACAAAGAGCTCCAGATTTGTCCTATTATTAGCCATTTTCTCTAGGAAACAAGGTCACTTCAATATCCTTGTCTTATTAAGCTGTCACTACTGCTTCTGCCTTAAAGAAACATGCACCCTATTAATCTCACAGAGACGGTAAGTATGCATGTTTTAGCACACAGGATTGATTATGTTTCACTTTATCATGTGCAATAATACTCTGATAGTATATAATGCAAACAAGATATTCTATGTTCTGCTTAGTTAAACAAATATTTTTATAAATACATTATAAATAATGATTGATGGTCACTTGTTCTCTCCTACAAACACACTTGCACACAAAAAAGATGATGAACTCGAACAGACACAAACAATATTCTTCCCTCCAACCTTTGAGAAGTGACGTCTAAGGAACTTACTTACTGAGATGCTGGCCCTTTCCATTACATGGCAATGAGCCACAGCAAGTAAGAGGTGACATGCATGGCTTGCTGCCCAGGGGAGACTGAGCATTTTACAAATGAGAGATGCCTTGTTTTCAGACCTGGTTATTTTCACCTTATACAAAGGTCAGCGGAAAGATTTTAGATTTATCAGTGACTTATCGAAAGTACTGAAGCTGTAAGCTTTGGTTATCTGTGCATGTTTTGCCATTGCTTCTCACATTATAACATCAAAGCATGACTATTTCTATCTGTATGATAGCATTGCAGTCCGGGTATTTTGGTCTTCTTTTATGGTTACCAGTGCAGTGGCCTGATGCAAAAATGGAGCATCTAGATAACCTGGCTAAGCGAGGCTAAGTGTGTCGATGTCCCAGGCGCCAACGTCGCTGCGGCAGCAGGGATTGGCTGATAGAGTGAGCATGATCTGATCTGAGCATTTGGCTCAGCTCTAATACTTATCCTTAGACACTCAATAGCGAACCCACTTTTTATATATTTTTTATTAAAGTATAATCCTTTTTGTCTTTCATTACTTTCAATCAACCCAGTCTATTAGATGTTTGTCTCAAATACTGTACACACTAAATCTGCTGCGAAGATTGGGCTGCCTAATTGTTTTTGTTTGATATTACTAATAACAAGCACTGAAAACCAAAAGTAGTTTAGGGATAGATGAAATGCCCTTTTCCCCCTAAACTGAATCTGATTAAACTATACAACCTGTTGTGTTTAGTTTGGGACAACCAACCCCGTCACACAAACACACAAGCACACAAACGCACAAGTTTCCCACAGGCAGTTGTCTTTCCAGTAATTTCCTAATTGGCTTTAAAATGTATATTTCAGAAATTATGTTTGTAAAATTACTGCAAATCATCAACACAATCATAAAACTGTGCTGAACTGAAATTCAATAAAATTTTCTTTTGACTGACCATGACTCACTGCTGCATTTTCTGCCAAATCTCTTGATATCAACACTATAAAATAGGTAGCATTCTGACACCACTGAACCTCCCCTGAGCAACCAGACTAGACCTCCCTCAATGAAGGCAGGAACTCTTCAAACTTCTTTTTACTGCATGATAGTTAATTGGGATGACAGCATATATCCCCCTCTTCTCTATTATAGCCTACTCACCTGTCTTCAGAATACTATGATTTCTGCGTATTTATTGTTTCAAGTTCTTCTTCTGTGGTCCGAATACGAAAAAAACAAATGAGTAATCGTTTCTGAACAAAACATGTTGTCTTCTTTGACAATGACATTGGCTTGTCTAAGATGTATTATTTATGATTCAAGCTTTGTAAGCTGTTGATAAAGCACTTTCTTTGTTTGGCATTTTATGTCAAATTCTAGATATTGAGATAAAACAGTTCTTTGCCTGACAAACAGTGATAATAAAAAATTTAACCAATTAATATTTTTGGGTACTGGTACTACTGTAGTCAATTGTTCCATTTTGTCTTTGTTTACTGTATATGAGTGTGTGCCTTCTCAAGTTTATGCAGCACAAATAAGCATGTCAAACCCATAGCAAGGTAAACAAAGAGATGCATACAAACAAGAAAACCAGATACTGATGCCACACAAAAAAATTGGTTTGGTTCCTTTAAATTAGCATTCAAAGGGGCCACCCCAGTGTCTGAGCCCACTCATATATTTAAAATAAGGTTTAATTTAAAGATCAAAGCTTACTTTTTAAAATAATTATTGCAAAACACGAATGTCTGCTCTTTTGAGTATTATGAGAGTATTCTAATGCTCATTAGGAATATTTGTAAAAAAAAAATTTAAGTCACAATTGTCTTACTATGTAACTTGGAACCAGACAAAGTAAAAAATAACACCCCATATGGTTAGGCCTGCGATGTTATTTAACCCGGTCCGCTTTCACCCCTTGTATGATAGGGATGACGTTATACTGCAGATCCTGACGTTTTACGTCTCGCGAGTTTATGGAAAACAATCCATAGCACTCCCTCTAAGCCCCCCCTTCCCACACCCCAGTGCGCTGTGGGATAGTGGCACTATAAAGTATATCCTCTCTCAGAGAAAGATAAGAAGCCCAAGACAGGAGGGGATGAAGATGGCGGACGCCAAGCAGAAGAGGAATGAACAGTTAAAACGGTGGTTAGGCTCGGAGACAGATCTTGAACCCCCTATTTTAAAAAAGAAGAAGACGAAGGTGAAGTTCGACGATGGCGCCGTGTTTTTGGCAGCCTGTTCAAGCGGCGATACAGAGGAGGTGCTCAGAATGCTTGACCGGGGTGCTGACATAAACTACGCCAATGTAGACGGTCTTACAGCCCTCCACCAGGTTTGTTAGCCTGCTGTTTATATAACGTTAATCCTCGTCACTGCCAGCACAATAAGTGCAGGACCCATTAGTTCACTCTCCTGACGACAAACGCTTGCGGGGCACACCTGTCAAATGGTGGAAGCCATTCTCATTCTGTTGTTTACCTAGCACGCCCGTCTCACAGTCAGACTCAGAGCAAGGAAAGAGGGCCAGTTCGCATGTCTGTCTTTGCACTCACTTAATTTTAGTAATTGAATTGGCCCGGTCAACCAGAAATGTCCACCAACACTAAAACATAATGAATTATTAGTATTAGCTCGACGCAGCCTTAGTTTAGCTAATTAGCTAACGCTAACGTCGTTAGGGTTTGTTGTATTTTCTGTTGATCTGCTAACGTTAGCAGCCTCCAGCATTGCTTTACGATTCGAGCCTAGTTGTCCAGCTAAAATGATTGCAGTCAAAAGTGAGCTAACTTTAATGACTGAGACTGAGTCTGAGCTCAAATTGGTTGACGTTTGGATGGCTTAGCCATCTTGTTTACCTTTCAATTATAGACAACTTTGTAGGCAACATATTGCAGAAACATAGGCTAACGTTAAACTCAATTTTTATCTAACGTAAAAGACGTGCAGGATGTATTGACATAGCTTAGCCAATTTAGCTGGCTAACGTCAGCTAACAAGTCAAGGGATTAAATTATCAGTGAAATCGACTAACCAACCATACACAAAATCGACCTGATGACGTGATGTAAAGTTACGTAGATAACATTTGTGCTACACATTTTTCAGCTACCGTTGTTAAAATGTAAACTAGACAGCTGAGTTTATGTCCAGGTGGTGGTTAACTAGCTAGCTAGCTAGTACGTTTGACTGCTAACAAATGGACGCGCGAGTCTCTCATTAAGTTACCTTGCTAGCCTACTCAGTTGTGAAGGTATAGCAAACGCACAACATGCTAGCGCACCATGGTTTTTATTTCCGCAGTTCAAACTGCTTGTTAAATTTGTCATGTCGATTGATGAATTACACCAAAACAATTGTAACATTTAAGGCTAATGCAATAGCTGTGTGCAAGCTAGCGTTTGATGCCAGAATACATGTATGAATTCAGTAGGCTCATAGCTGAGATAAACTAGCTGAACCTCGTACTACTGAGGGCCCTAGCTAGTTTAATTTTAAGAGGTCGCGTTGTGGAATGCATTTTCAGACTGCTCTACTGGCATGTTTTCGACTATATGTTGTGTCCTTGTGTGCAGTTTTTATTGTAGTGGAAATGTCAAATTTATTTGGCGTGAGACTAAGTGCTAAACATCTATGCAGTAAATATAGTTTTACTTTCATGGTGAGGATATAGGAATAGAAAAAAAGCTGCGTATAGTTTGTGTTCCATAGGAAAGTATAGCGAGGGCTTCCATTTGAATCTGACCAATAATTCATTAAATAAGTTAAGGCAATTATGTTAATGAGTATTAAACACTTATCACCAATGTTGCCTCTACTGTTGGCTAACCTAGCATCATCCTCACAATTTATGTCGGGTAAGGCAGCCACTTTCTGGTTTTAAAGTCAAAACATGTATGTTTCTTTTCTGGCATACATGTCACAACTTTGTCACACACTTATTTAAAAAAAATAACAATAATAATAATTATATATATATATATATGTGTGTATATGTGAGATTAGAAATCTTATTTAATGTAAACATTCAATGATTTTATATTTTCTGTGTCGTCTGTTTCTGTATCTTCACTGTGGTTTATGGTCTCCTTTTGGGATTTGTGTCCAAGAACCTGCCATGTGTAGCATATGTATTCCAGCATGTGATACATCCCTTTTGGGGTCTAGGAAAGGAGTTGGGAGTATATGGTTTTGTGTTTAACATGCGAATCCAGTGAAGGTCAAGGAGATGTAAAAACTCTGACTAACATGGAGATGGGGAACAAAGTAACTGAATTAGTAAGTTGTATGTGTTGTTTTGCCCAACAAAATTGTAGTTCTAAGATGATTCTCAAATCTTTGTCTTTGTTTACCATGATTTTAGATATCTAAGTTAGATGTGGTCCTATTTTTGACAGAGGGTTAACGACCTCTGGTTTAGACAGTCCTGTTTGATTGAAGTGATTGTACTCCTAATATACTGGTGAGCGCTGGGTTTATAAATATCACTAGCACAATGTCCTGTCACAGGACTCCTGTGACATGGTTTCAGGAGATGATAGCCTAAGTGTGGGTATGACTCACCTCCCATATCCTACATAGCCTATTCTGCAAATCTTTGTAGCAGAACATGCTTGCATTGTATGCCTGAGTATGAATCTGACTGAGTACAAACTCTTAATAGTTTATCTGAGAAGTGAGATGGGTCAAATGGCATGTCCAATTTTGATTAGAGCACATTAGGGTACCTCTCTTTCAGAACCTGGCAATGAAAGGTGAGGGTTTCAGATGAATGAGAGGTTGTGAATGTGCAGTGTTAAGATTCCAAGGGAGAAGAGTGGCAATGGTCTTGGTGGGTAGTATTCTGGGCCTTGTCGTCCTGGCCCATGCATTCCACGCATGACAGTCTGTGGAAACCATGGCAAAGGCAGAGCAAACATTCCTCAGCTGTCACCTAACCCCCTCCCTTCCCTGTGTTTTGCCTTCCTTCCCTTTGATAACAAAAAACAAACTAATGAGTGACCCACACCTGGCATATAGAAGTTACTGTCTGCAATCTAACCTTAAGTGACAAGATATTTCCCTTGAAAGTCTATGATTAATTTGCACAAGAACACTATGAAACCTTCTTGCATTGTATCCATGACAACCGCTCATGCCAGGTTGCTAGACACTTCAGTTGGTGGATTTTATTTGCATACATACAGAGTTACATAACACTACTGTGCAAAGCAAGCTAGTTGCAGCACTCTGAAGTTTTGGAATTGTACAGATTTATACCTTGCAACATCGATCTTTAAATGTAACTCATATACATATACAGAACCAGTTACATTAACACATCACACCATTTTTCAAACTCGAGCGGACTCTGGCTCTACCTGATAATTTGCCAATGAGCTATTGAGGTGGTGGTGCTAGATGGCATGTATATTATAATCCATATAGCAAACTATCTGTGTTTGAATGAACCGACTTCTGAGTTGGGCTAAGATCTACATGTCTAACTGGACTGGTGAAAGTCCCAAGAATAAAATCCATTTGTTCTGGAGCTACAATAGTTATAAACATTTTGTAATGCATATTAATATGTACATTTTCTTGTGTGGTAGTATCACTTTCTAAAAACAAACTATTTATCCCACTGTATTGATGTACTCCAATCAGTAACCATTTCCTCACAATGTGGTCCACTGTTTTTTTTATTTGTGTGGTTGCAGGTAACTTGACCCCTTGAAGGCAACATCTTACAAACTCCTATGGTATTCATAGCAACAATCTTTGTTGTGTATGGAGCCCCATGTTCTGACCAGCGAAATCCAATGTGAGCCAAATGATGTTCGACTAGGAAATAATTCAGTTATGTAACTGTTATGATAGGAGCATGGTGCTCTCCTGTTGGCAACATACAACTTGACTCGCCTATTGAAGATGCCGAAATAGTCGTTTTGCTGTCTATTGTAAATTAACCTCGAGTACTACATAGCAAAACTCCTTTGGCTGTGGTCAGCTTGGCAGTGGATGGTGTAAGCAGGGTTGTAGTTCAGAGTACAGCACATGGCACTGTTTTATTTGTGGAAGAAGAGGCTGCCTGCAGGTGAATGACCCACTGCCTTTGTTGAAATCCCAAATAGAACTTTAAGCCTCCCTAGCACTGGCCTATATTCACAGATAAGATGCTGCCAGCCATATTGGAAATGGGAGATGAAATTAAATTAACAATATTAATTGATTGCATTTGTCCATAGCTTTCAAAACAAATCCCAGCGAAAACTCATTGACCTTTCCAGTATCTAGAAGCATTTTGAGGGATTTGTTATCTGCCTGTCTTTCAATGCTTGATCCAATTAACCTTTTAGGGAGTTTTTAGGTGTGAAAGTGATTTTGATCACTAGTGGACCTCCGACAACTCTCGACATTAGGATGTTGCTCTATAATTTATCTACATTTTCTTGTTCAATGTCTTGCTTGAATTGTCCATTGTAATGGATAATTTCATTCTATGACAGAAAATAACCAATTAATGAGAGGGAGAAACCATGAAAAGATCAAGTACAATTTTATTAATGACTACAGAGTCTGAGTGAGAGTCTGTACACA
>JAVQIZ010044337.1:0-30333 GCA_036023535.2 Galaxias brevipinnis | reverse complement strand
ATACACACACACACACACACACACACACACAGCCAAGACACACACACATATACACACACACACACACACACACACACACACACACACACACACACACACACACACACACACACACACACACAGAGAAATGTTTTTGAAGAAAGACACACATTACCAACGGCTGTAAAAACATTCCACCAGTGCCACCCTAACCAGTGACTTCAAACCAGACCCAGGCTGACTCCCTTCTCACCACCCTCGTACCATACCCTCCCTCCCAGAAAGCCACGGACCGTACGCATGTTAACAAGCGGCATCTGGCCTCTCATTTCACAGGAAAGGGCTGTTAACAGGGCCGGCTCACAGACCTGTGAGGTCTCATTCTTTTAACAGGAGCAGCCACAGTGGAGGGTTGACTGAGCCAGTTTGCCCTGTGACGAGACCGTCTGGTACCAGTTGAGGCACCGCCCGGCTCCATGACCCTCGGCCGGTCCTCCATTTCTTGATGCACCAATGGGCTTGCATGGGCTAGGTGTGTGTGTGTGTGTGTGTGTGTGAGAACGAGCTGGAAGGCACTGAAGTAACTGAATGATATCGCTGGTATACGGTAGCGTGCCATGCTGTCCCGGAAACAGTATGATATGGTGTAATATTCAGCAAGGGAATCTTTTGTACTGTCAGAGGAGAAGGCATTTAATCCTTGTGTTTGGTGAGTCAAGGATATTGGACACTGGGTTAGAGCTGGAGGGGTGGGGGGGGGTGGGTGAGAAGGGCACTGACCTTTTTCAGAACGCTGTCCATCGTCTCCGGCCGGCTAATGTCAAAACAGATGAGAACAGCATCCGAGTCCGGATATGCCAGCGGCCGCACGTTGTCGTAATACGACGAGCCTGTGGACCCACGAGCACAACAGCAACACAATTAGTCAACCGCTCAAAGTTACACTCCACTTTGAACTCCACGACGTGAGGCCTGGTCACAGCCTAAACATCTGGACGATCCCATTGCTCCAAGAGAGCATGTGTCAAAGGATCCTCACAGTATCGAGCGCTACCACTTGAGAGCTGTGAGAGTGGCGTGCCCGTTCGACACCGTGCGGAGGGACATTGTGCTGACGCTGACGTGCGTGGATGAGGACAGCTGTGTACTGTATATCCAGCTGCGTGCTCTCTCTTTCGCACAGCTTAGCAGGATGCACTGGGGGTAGGCGTTCGTTAGAGGAACACACACACACACACACACACACACACACACACAGAGAGAGAGAGAGACACACGCATGTGAAAGTGGGCTGAAAACCTGGGAACTTGGGTACACAATATGTAATCATCCCCAATGACAGCGCGTGCCCACATAAAGGCCACGCAAAGGTCAAACCCATCTTTTCCCTGTCGGCTTCTTTTTCTGAAACAGGCCTCCTGTGCTGCCCCTAAATTACGTGTCATTCAATTACCCTGCCGCGTCCCTCCGCTCACTCGCTCCCTCTTTCATCTCCGCTCTGTACATCATTATGGTAGACACGAGAGGCAGCAGGGCGGCCTCGCCAGCCGACGCGATGCCGCTCGCTTCCTCTCTGCTCCTGTCGGCCTCATTAGGAAGGCTTGTGAAAAACCTCTGGGATCCTGGCTTTGTATCCTGGCCGCGACCGCGTCGCCCCTTCCCGAGTAGTGGAAACGGAAAAGAGTTGGGACGGGGAGGGAATGCACTGGATCCACATTTTACCACTACAATCTCATAAACCCCTGTGTGCCTGGTCATGGCTAATAAAGTCATGGACGCGTCCATTTAGCTCCACTTGCACGCACAAGACGTGGTTTAAAACAACTGTTTTACCAAACCCCGTGTTTTTGTCTGGAGTTGGCAGCACAATGGTACGCCCCTGTTCTAGCCCTGCTGTGTCCTCTTTGTTAGGAGTGGAGCGGGGTCGTTACCATAGCTGCACGCGGGGTCGTCACCATAGCTGTCTGCTCTGGCCTGACCTCGGGAGACAATACAGACTTCACCGCGTGAGGGACCGCGGGCACACGTGCGAGACGCAGGGCCTTTGTGCGTTCAAGCACTGGAATGGCTTCGTCGAAAAGCATCATGGCCGCCGCAACAGTGAATTCTCCAGGAACTTTAAATCGTGCTTTGTTTCGACGGTCGTGCGCCGGCATCCTATAGCCTCTTCTGGGCAGGCTGACGTCTCGTAAAAACAAACGACACAACGTAAAGTGACATCTTTAATAAAGCTGTCATGTAAGCCAAGCGAGGCAGAGATGGGAAGTGGTCCCAACACCCCCCCCACCTGGAAGCCATAGGGGAGACATCACGCCCTCGCTGCTATATTATTATAGTCACAAGATTAACTGTGTTTACTGCTGAGAGGGCAAAGCCCCCCCCCCCCACACACACACACACACACAATCGACCCAATCACACGGACCCCAGTCACCACCAGTCAGCAGAGAGAATCACAACGCAGCGCCCTGATTGGTCACACATGGCAAAGTCGAGACTGCTGAAGGGAGTCTTCAGTATGTATCCCGGCGCTGCAGGCCTTCACTGGGGAGGGGGCTGAGGAGGAGAGAGAGAGCAAGAGAAAAAGAGAGCATGTAAGGATGGTGATTCAGTGGCTTTCACAACAGGGTGAGGGCAAGGAGCATTGAGATGAGGGTATGAGGAAAAAAAAGAGAGAGGGGCGGGAAGGGAATCGAGGAATAAAACGGGCCGGGGGTAAAGTTGAGGCTGGGGCGCTCCTTTGATTGAGGAACTCGTTACGAGGCGGAGAAAGTACTGGCGGAGTGGGCCGCGGGGATCGATTTGTCAAAGCCACAGATCGAGGTGACTGACAGGCCACCGTCACCACGGCAGCCGGCAGTCAGAACTTCCCGACCCGGAGCGACGGAGGAACCACCTCAGCACTTTGACAAAGTCACGGCGAGTTCTCAGAGGGCGGCGAGGAGAGCCGGGGGGGAAAGGGCTGCGTGTGTAAAAACAAGCCGAGCAGGCACAAAATAAAAAGCCAACCCTCAACGACAGGACGGGGCGCAGGAGGAGGAGGAGGAGGAGGAGGAGAGGAAATCAACTTACAATTCACCACTCATAACGTAACCCATCAGTTCCTCTGCCAGAAATGCGCCCGTCTGCCACCGGTTGGAAGAGACAGGGAGAGATAAAGTAAAGGGTGTTGGAGTGGAGCAGTGGCGAGGTGTGGAGGCGGGGGGCGAGGGGGGCTGTGGACGGCGGGTGTTTATACGGGTAATGAAAGCGCTGGACGGCGACACGACCCATCCCATGGAGGAGCACGAGAAGAGGTACGGCCGCTGGCGGGGCCGGCCGGGAGGAGAGGGAGGGCGGGGTCAGGGCCGTGCACCGCGAGGTGGAACAAAAGGCCAATTGAATCCCAGTCAGCGACGGGACGGACAGGGCAGAACGGGGAGATATAGTGGGGCACTAAAAACGGAAAGGGACTGGCACTGCCCGGTGTGACAGAGAGAACCGACCCTGGGCGGCGGTGCCAAGGACGGCTGTTAAACGCTGCCCGCCGCACGTCTGACCTTGGCGTTAGCTTGGTGTCGCGGCGGCCACCTTCGGCAGGGGGAGGTGTCTTTATTTCCTCCGCGCTCTGATCTCCTGTGGGGAGCCTTCTAAGCCAGAGTGGTCCCAGGGGACAGGGGGGGCAGGCACCGGTGAGGGGCAGACCTCCGCTCCCCCGACACGGTGAGACGCTCGTAGGAGGTCTCCGCGACTGAAACAACGCTTGCCAGTCATCTGCTTCTTTCCCATTAGAATATACACTTCTCTATTCCCGTACAAATCCATAAGCATGCTGAAATAACACAGCATCATTGGATTTCAGTCAACAGGATCGTGTTGTTTCAACTTACTCTTTAGACTGTAGGATTTCATTTGTAGTGCAGACCTGTGCCAAGCTATATTTTTGAGAACTCTATATTCCTCCTGAAATGCACGACACACAGGAGCCACCAGCAGTCTGAAGGGGAAAGAACAGCCTTTGCCTGAGGCGCTCTCCAATGTGTTCACACAGCAACAAACAACCCGAATAGACAATGCACACACAAACACACACCAATTCATGTACACACCGTGTACAAAAAAAGCTCACACTGTACAAAAAACAAGCCCTCTCAAATAGTATGGTTGGTAACAGCATGATTGAACTGCATACAAACACTCAGACATACACACGAACACACACACACACACAACTCTCGTGTACACTTGGACCGGCTCTCTTTCTGTCTAACACCCGCAGCTGTTTTCCTCTCTAAATCCACCTTCAAAGAGCAGCAAAACATTTCAAGTTGTGGTGGCCGAGTATCGTAGCAACCTGGAGGGATGCAAATGGCTTCTTTGTGTGGCCCTGAAAGGAAGTAAAAGAGGAAGGGAAAAGGGGAGAGACGCAATAGAGGAAAATAGGACGAGGAGTGTCTGCAGGCTAATAATTCTGAGGCACCGATGGTGAAGAGGGGACAAAATACGAGGGGAGAGAGAGAGAGAGAGAGAGAGATATTGCAAGCCCAAAAGCAGCCTAGTAGACACTGGCATTTCTTTCTTTTAATTGTAAAATGGCCATGGTAGCTTGTGTTTAAAAGGTCCCCACACAAGTGCTTCTAAATTGGGCTCTGTACCAAAAACAGACACCGTTCACTTAAGACAACTAGTTACCGCCATCCCATCACAGAGGCATACATCTGATGGTACTGTAGTATATATATATATAAAACAAGACACCTATGCATAGAGTCTATGCCCTGAGGGAGGTCTCAGGTGGCGCAGGGTTTCTGTAGTCTAGCCAGCATATTCTCACAAACACACAGACACGCAGCTGGGCTTCACAACGTTCGCACATACACCTACCCATGCCCTGACAAACTCTCAGACAGACAACTTCAAAGGCGTGCACAGGGATAAGGGCCCTGATCTCCAATAGAGATGGCCCATGTCAGCTTTTCAAAGGCGTGAGCAGGCGGGCGGGAACGTGGAGGTGACAGCGGGTTAAATGGCCGTTAACCCCCTCCGCCTGTGGCCCTCCTTCCTGGGGATATTGATCAAAGCTCCCCCCTTGCGTTCCCTCTGGAAGAGAGGGAAACCTTTGAAGGGCGCCCGGCGCCGCACAGCCCAGATCCGCTCAAAGCCCCACAGTAGAGCAGTTAATGCCTGTGTGTGTCTCCCACTGGATGGGGCTTGAGAAGCGGGGCTGGCTGCGGGGCTAACAGCCCAGGCAGGGAACGGAGAGGGACCTAGAGGGGGGGGGGGGAGTGGGTCGTGGCATGACGGTCTGTCTGTCTCCCTCTGCACCCCTACAGGGATATGAAAATGAAGTGTGGCGGGCTCTTTCTTCCTTCCTCATCCTCTCTCTATCGCTCCCTCACCTCATCCCCACAACATACACACACACACACACACACACTGTCTCTCTCGCTCTGCTTCCATTCCACCTGAGAGAGCCGGAGAGCTCGGCATTTCATCTCCTGTCGTTTGATCTCTCTCTGTCTGTCTGGATCCCTGGCTCACGCTGTGTTTTGCTTTCCGTCAATATTCCACTGTTGCTTTTTGTCCTCTCTATGCCAGCGTCTACCTATAAATGCATCGCTCTCGATAGGGAGAAAAAAAACACAACTCCTGCTTTCACAAAGGTTCTAGTTTTGTGGGCAGTTGGGTTTTTTGTCTGAGCGTAAGCTGAGCTGGGCTATCTAATAAGGCTGCGGTGTAACATTTACGTGGGCATGTTAACCTTCAACTTATGTGTTCACGCTAGGAAACGGGAATTGACTGACTTGAGAAAATGTTCTGGGCGTCTCCTCCTCCGGTCCCCAGCGGCACGGAGCCGCTCTGACTTGGAGTGATGCGTCACAGCAGAGACGCGCACGGCTCAGACAAACGACGCCGACCGACGCCGCTTAAAAAGAGACACACGAGTCAGAGAGAGAGAGCCGGCTGAACAAACCCCTTTTTTGTTCCACAGCCTCCCCTGCCACTTAGACCTGTCACTGTGGAAACCTGGTTCACACCAGTATCCAGGCAGTCTGGCGATAGCCTTTTCTCCCGTTTCTCAGAGTGAAAGCAGAGAACGGAGGAGGAGTGTAGTGACGGCAGGGGAGAGAATTAAAAAGGAGAACCTGGGAATATCTGGTTCCACCCGTTTAAAAAGCTTGTGTGCCGATCGGATTAGGCCGAGGGCTCCGGGAGCCGGGTTGTAAGCCCCATCCCTCCGCCACCCCCCCCTTGCCTCCCACACTCTCATTCACAGCACCTTTCAGTAGCTCACTGGGGAGGAGCAGAGAGCCTGGGTCTCCACTAGGAAGGCTAGTGCTTTAATAGGGCTGGGGCTGGCGCCGGGCTGAGGATCCAGGACTGAGGCAACGGGAGGAGGGCTAGGGCCGATGGCTGAGACGAGGAGCTGGGTGTGGCTCACGGCTGGAGAGAGTGAAAGCCAGCGAGCCACTCTCATTCTTTGAGGCAGAAGGGGGTGATTATTATGCTGTAATGGATTCTGGTCTGAAGAGGAGCCGCTTTTTCCTCACACCCTTGATGCATTCAAATGTCGTCGCTCACATTCCTTTCTCACCTGCAACACCGCAATTTTCTCTCTTGCTTTTTTTTCTCTCCCCTCGTTTCTGGTTGAGAATCTTAATTGACCCTTTGTAATTACAGCGACAGTAGCGTTTCTGTCTAAAGCTGCTTATGTTCTATTTTAAAAAGGGGGCTGAACATATTCAGACTGCTATTATGGGCCCATGAAAGACAAGACCTGTGAGAGGAGAGGACATCTTCTCCTCCATGCTCCCTGCTGCCTCCCCCTTCTACTACCACTCCTCTGAACTGTCCAAATGCATCGCTATCATGGTCCGATCCATCGCCAGGCCACTCTGCAGTCCCCCGGGGAAGGTTCTGGAAGAGAAGGGCACTTATTCTCCGGCTACTTTGAGCTTGCTCCCCCTTCCCCCGAAGCAGCAGAGCAGGTAGAGAGAGAGAGAGCAAGCATCCAAACCTGTTTATAAATACAGTCATCCATAAATGATGGCCGCCTCACTGCGGTAGGTGGGTGAGGGGTGAGGAGGCTGCAGGGGAAGGGGGCCAAAGGGGGATTGAGAC
Organism: Galaxias brevipinnis; assembly: GCA_036023535.2. Classification (NCBI taxonomy): domain Eukaryota; kingdom Metazoa; phylum Chordata; class Actinopteri; order Galaxiiformes; family Galaxiidae; genus Galaxias; species Galaxias brevipinnis. Next base: position 23,253 of record JAVQIZ010044337.1, on the reverse strand, counting down.
CCGGCTGTATCCCCTTACGCTACGCTGGGTCGCGGGGCAGATACTGAGAGGGGGGTCCTCTCCTGTGGAGGTGGGGGGGGAGGCGAGTCCTGGGAGCCGGGCAGCCGGGAGGCAGCCAGTCAGTCAGCCAGGGGAGCCGTTTGAAGTGCTCTGATCAAAGCTGGCAGCGCGGTGGCCTACGTAGCGCTCGCTGGGAGGGACGGGTCCGGAAGAGAGTGCCAGTCCCACACTAGCACGTGTCAGGCGTAGAGCAGCATATTATCTTGCCTCTATCGCTGGTGGACTCGGATCCTGGTGGTGTGAGCGTGTGTGTGTGTGTTTTCCACACTTTGTTTTTATCTTGTATGGAAGAAAGGAGCCGTGTGAGACACACCACATGACAACGCTCAAAAAACATCATATTTTACAACAGTCACACTAGGGGGTTTTGCTGGGAAATGAAGTGCTGTTGAGATGACTTACTTTCGATCAATAACCTCCTACTTGGGATTCTATCGCAGCGTGCCGGGCCAGCATGCTACTGTGGGTCAGTGCAGTTCCATAGGGCACGCTTTGGACTCGACAATCCCAAGTTCCTTCGTCTTTCTATGGCACAGAGGAGCCAGGCCAGACACCACGCTCCATGCATGTATGACAGCACAATGTCACGTGGTGTGTAGGAAATAAGAATGAGAAATAGAAGTGACATGTGCTACAGTCAGTGTGTGTGTGTGTGTGTGTGTGTGTGTGTGTGTGGCTCCCCCAGGGGGATATCTGGTCCCTTGGGTGTTTCCGACAATCCCGACCCAAAACACAGCGCAAAGCCCGGAGGCGGTCGAGGCTTGGGTGGAGGGGGGTTATGAGGGAACAGGCCCAGATGTACACCTCTCCTTCCTTTTCCTCACCCCCACTCATCCAGGGAACATGAGAGCCTCTCTCCCCCAACCACCCCCCCCTCCACCCCCTCCACACACACACAGACACTCTAGTCCACCCTCCCCAGCCAATAGGCATAGGCCCAGGCAAGCAGCTGCAAAGCTTCCCATCAGCTTCCCTTCCCTCCCTCCCTCCCTCCCTCCCTCTCCCTCCTCCTCCTCCTCACCTCTGGTCAGCTGGTCACAATAGCAGGGGTGACAGGGTCAGAGCCGTCGGCATTCCCATAGACATCGTGCCTCAACACTCAGCAACACGATCTGCATCGTTGACCGTCCCATCTTGTCAGTGAAAGCGTCAAGAAACACGTGTATCATTGTCTGCCATTTATTACACTGGGTTTTATCTGTAGTGCCTGTGACTGTAGACTCACTGTGCAAAGGCTAAAATACGACTTACCACTACGTCTTCAGTCTTCTGTTAGACTACTTTAAGCACTGAATTATGCAACCAGCTAAGATCTTCCAACCACTAATAAGTGTCATTTCATAATGTCATTGACCTAAGTGACATAATGTATAACAGTAGTAAGAGCAATGTGCTCCGCCGCAGACATGGCAAGAAGGCCGCAGGCCTAAGCCTAACTGTACAGTAGGCCCTAGCCTGCAGACACCATTTAGTGGCCTTCGGCATTCGTGATGAGATATCGGATGTAGCCAACAAAATGCCCGTGTTTCAGGTCGGACTGAGATGACAGTGATTGACACCTACGCCACACATAGGGTGGAGGAGGAGCTAGGGGAAAAAGGACTGTGAGAGGAGAGAAAGCCGCCCCCTCTCCGCAGGCCTGTTTACTTCTCATTAGGATGCACGGCGCACACAAAGTGACCAGCATGACCTTGGGTGTGTTCACAAGGGAGAGAGGTTGGGGGTCCATTCATTTTCCAGGTAAAGCCATCTGTTTATGGAGGTGTGTATCTGTGTGTGTGTGCACGTGTGTGTTTAAGAGATACAAGATAGAGAAATAGAAAGTTCTATGTGAGTGTGCACACGTGTGTGTAAGCGATAAAAGATAGAGAGACAGAGAAAGTTTGTGTGTGTGTGTGTGGGTGTGTGTGGGTGTGTGTGTGTGTGTGTGTGCATCGTGGCATTTCTAGTGTGTTCTACAGTGTCTCTGGGTGAGTAAGGGAGACGTGTGTTGAGGTAATTATAGTCTGTGTGTTCCTGTCAGTGTGGCTGGCACTCACACAGCGTGCGCCCTCTCTCTGCTACATGCGCTCCCTGACTCCAGGTCAGATCCCTTCTCAGGCTCGGCAGCTGCCTTGACTAATGAGCTATCACAAACAGAGCAGTGGATGAAACAGAGAGAAGGGAGAAGAAAAGAAAGTGGGATACGAGAGGCGTCGGGTTTATTTCAAAGGGGGGAGAAATAAATAGATAGATACAAATAAATAGCCAGGCGCTGCCACGGTGATCCTTCATTAAGTGATGCAGCCCAATTAGATATTCTTGTCTCCACGGTTTTCTCGTTTGAAAACGACTTTTGCAATTCTTTTTTTAAAGTGGTAGTGACGGTAATGTACGGCCAGCCGGGTGCTGTAGAGCACAGTGACCTCCCCGTGATAGTCAATAAATCCGACTGCAAGTGCCTGGGGGCTCCGGGGGGAGTGCAAGTGCTGCTTGCCCAGCCAGGGGCTACTCTGGGCGGTGAGACATCCAGCTCGGCAGCCTGGACTCTGGCTATCCTCCAGGCTCTCCTCACTCCTGTCACAGTCGCTTAGTGCAGTGGCGTGCGGTGAGGTAAAAGCAATACATTCGTCCATGACATATGCAGTAGTGGCATACGCTGATATACTCCCTTACACAATTTACCGGCCGGCACCCTAGAAGTTGCTGCTGGTTCATTTTTAATGTCTGTACATGTGAAAGTAGTTAGTCTGGCCACGAAGCCACCTGTACATTTAGGATGATGACATGAATCCTGCTGGGAAATTGGTAAAAAATATCAAAGCACGCAGTCGGCCGTTTGTATCGTATATCTTCAATGCGAAGTGAAGGGAGGTGGAGTAGCCAGTCTACTTCCCCAACAGCCCTATTCAGCCCCCCGAGTCAGGGGAGAGCATAGTCAATCCCCTCCACCCAAAAATACTTCCTAAGGCATCCCGACACTGTCAATGGAGACCTGACCAAAGCGCTGTGCCATTTATATCTAGCTCCCGCTAAAGTGCAACGGCGGCAGCGACACAACTTGTCAAAGTGTCACACTACACTTACAGTACAAAAAAATAAAAAATAGAACACTTTTCTTTTTTATCACATCTCAGGCATTTGCTCTACACGATCGCTTTCAAAAATGGAGCAGGCATGAATATTTTAGTCTGGGTTTCTTTACACTGATCAAATACATGGTAAGTGCTCTGAATGTTAACGCTTGACACGCCCTTTCATGCTCTAAAAATAGTCGTGTGGAATGAGCCTAGAAGTGCTTATCAGAGACAACAGAGAAAGACCACGTACATTGCTTATGTGACATTCTAAAGGTAACAAGAGGTCCACATCACAGAAATTGTCTAATTGCATTCAACGCATAATTATGTTGTATAGGATGGCATGAAATTATTTTCTTTAAATGTGGAGTTCCTGGTTGAGTCCGTAAAGGTCATTTTATGTCTTCACAACAACCTCCTTTGTTACAAGACACTTACAGATGTTCCCGTTTCCCCATGCCTCCCTCTGAATCACCCAAACCGGTTTGGTTTTCGGCAGTTGGTCCCTGAGGCTGGACTGTATGAATGGCACGAAATACCTCAGAGCTTAGTGCAGAGGATCTGTCTATGTTTGTAAACAGCAGCTTAAGGCCTGTCATCATCGCCGCCCTAATATTTGTTTACAACAGTCACCACCTTTATTTCGACTACACTTTTCTATAAATATGAAGGAGCGTTGCCATCTTTACAGGGGAACACAATCTTTTTCAATACCGTTCAAGTGGAAACTCACGCTGAATGTAAACGACAGCCATTGACTAGAAGTTCACTTCTACCCTCATTTGAACACGTTTAGGAAAAACAAACAGGAAACAGTAGAGTAGAGGGGCGGACGGGGGGGGGACGGACAGGGCAGATGATGGAGCGCGACGACAAGACCCCCTCTCGTATCGCCCGGGTAGATCAGCACGCTCGCTGCCTCAGATCCTGTCGGCGGTGCGCTCCGAGCGTCGTCCAGCGCCTACCGGCCGGAGCGCAAGCAGGCAGGGCCTGTTGGTTTTAGTTCATCTCTGCGTTGGGCTGCTACCCCACACTCGGACGATCAAAGATTAATCAAGTGGAAAGCGCCGGGGAATGGAAGGCCTTGTGAACTAAGCCTGTTTATCTAGGCCTCTGGGTGCCCTGATGGTCCAGTGCACTGAGAACGCGGGTTTTAACGAACACAAAAGACACCAGGAATGCTGAAAAGTCAGTGGGAATGTGAGGCAGAGAGAGAGAGAAAGCCAACCGTCATTCAGCCAGAGAGTTGTAAGACGCGGAGGGGGATGCGGCGTGTTTGTAGTATTGTTGTGATCTGTCGGATCCAAAAGAAACATCACACCCCTGATTACAGAGGAGGCTGTTGTGAGTGACTGGCTCTTTAAAAGAATGCTTATTATACAGTTTGTCTGAATGAGGTGTGAGAGGAATCACTAAAATAGCACCTTCCTTTGCAGTACACATGCTCTGTATTCACATGGCGGGACACAGAGGAATTGTTGGTTTGTCTGATTGATTCACTGTGACTGGCAACAATGTCCCAAAAGTTTCACTTTCAGAATAGAGTGGGACGGCACGTATTTCAGGAGCACACAAACATAAATGGGAACGCTAGGGAAAACCCAGCTTGTCATGACTCGGATATTCCCAGAGACAGTCCCGTGAGGAGGCCAGAGCCGTAGGGGATCTTTCCCATGCAGCACTACCATATTGGGAAGAGAAGAAGAGGGCATTCACGCTCAGACCTGATGAATATCCGGACTGACTGACTTATCAGCACGCCCCATGAGCACGTAACATTGGTCCCTGATTGGACCATTGTGACCAAGTGATATTATTACGCTGACCAATCGCAGCTTGGAACGCTGGCATTTGGACTCAAGGAGTCATTGCGGCCATTTTTCATGTTTCAATGATCACGTATAGTCTATACGAAAATAGACTGTCCCCTCACTTTCTCTCTTTATCCCTCGTGCAGACCAGCACACACACACACACACACACACACACACACACAAACACAGACACGCACACAAACATCAACACAAAAAGACAGACATACATACACACACACACAATCATTTGAATTCCACTCAATCGGTTCCTAATTGACTTAATTCTCCAGATGGTCCCAAGCTGAATGCAGGACAGCATACAAAGCAGCGCTGAGAGTTGCCCTCTGGCATTGGAAAGCCATAAGGGCCCCATTTCCGCTTGTCTCCCTTTAAAATAAACATCCCATTTATTCAGCGTACCAACTCACACACATACAGAAAGAGCATCCCAATCAGTAAGGATCTTAATTAGTTCTACATCTCACCTCTAGTCGCATAGGCCGTGTGAAGACTAGAGCTTTGGTAGAAAGCACAATCAAAGGAGACCTAACAAATCAATGGCTTATTGCCCTGATAAAGTAAGGCACAGGCGACCAGGTTATTGGTAATACACATCCAGCCACACCACAGAGAGCTGTGCAAGTGTGAATGGGCCCAGACTTGAGTTACTGAAATGGTCTCACCTCAGAGAACAATCAATAATGCTTTGTAATGGAGTTAGCCCACAGCAGGGCCCATCAACAATGATAAGGGAAATCATCAGAACGAAATGCCCGCTTTGAAATACAGAAGCTGGGAAGGTTTTAAAGCACTGGCTGCCTTAAACAAACGAAGGAAATATAGGATAAACAGAGGAGCAGGGGCTGTCTATAGCTGGTAACGGGAATGCAGCAGTTACAACAATTGGTGCTGATAGAACTCAGACCGCTGGAATTGGAGGAGACACTTGGAACCTATGGAAGTCTATTTCTGCTGTATGACTATATGTCTCTGCCATCTGTGCGTGAGAGAGAAAGAGAGTCAGAGGAAAGCCCAGGGTCAACGGAGGAGGGCAGAGAGACGCGGGGAAAATAGGCGTCGGAATGAAAGCGAGAAAAGAGCTCATGGCTCAGTAGTACAGATGAAAGGGATTTTTATCTAAATGTTAGCTAATTAATTATCGAGACGGGGAAAATATGAGCATCTGTGTTTGCTATGAATTAATGATTGAGAGTGCACACAAATAGGAATACATCAGTCACAGACACACACACACACAGTCTCTCTCATAGACATACACACACCATTGCCCTACAGCTGGTAAGGGGATTCCATGCATTAGATGGGTAGAGAGGTTAGGGTGATTTTAGTGGAAGATAAAAGACTAGTCACACATGGCCAGTGGTGTTTTAAGGATTTGGTGACGGGCCGAGGCGAAACACTGCTCCCGCTTTAAAAGGCTCCTAATGGGAGAGATAAAGAGCTTCTCTGGGCTGTGGCCTGGAGCCCTGGAGAAGCCCTGCACCCCCGGACCGACAAGCTGAACTGGATTTACTCCCCCTGTCAGCACCGGGTGGCAATCATTTCCAAGGAAATACAAAACCCCTTCTTAAGAAAACATTCTTAACTGTGCGACAGAGTATGACTAACACGGAAGGAGGAACTCCACAGCATCTTCGGTGCTTTTAGGTATGCGGATGTCGCTGGGAATACGCGAGATGGAATTCCCCAGGGGAGGTGCAGGAGCGGAAGTGATCCATATACCGGGGTCTAGAAACCATAATCACTATCATAGAACGCTAGTCATACTGCATCACTGGTTAATAGGACGCAGGGCGGAACTGGACGGCGATGGGCATGGAAAAAACATGGGATTGTGGGAGCGGGAGTGCAACTTAAAAGCTGTAAACTGATCTATTGTGACAGGCTTAGATAAAAGTAGAGCAGTGGCATTCCAGTAAGATGGGCATCACTCATGTAGAGAAGAGGGAGCCTCAGGAGTGCTACAAACTGGTAGCCACAGCAGCTTTCCCACAGACCACGGTCTGCGTATTTCTGCCAGAGCCCCTGGATATGTCGTTCACCAGAACACAGGCCCTTTAGCGAGACAAAAGAGGTCTTAAATAGTCAAATAGTTCAATTCCAACCCAGGGTGTTACTTTTGTTGCTCTGCTGACTGTATATTTAAATGTGCGAACAGTCTAAACACAACTGGAGATATGTGAGGGAAAGGACAGGGTTCACATAGAGGTTGTTCAGGCTGATTTACCCTCCCCGGACCCCCTCACGGAGGCCTGGCCCCCCGGACAGAGCATGGGAACAGCCACCCACCCACACAGAGAGCGCAGTGAAGAGTGGAATGCAACGTCACCGCGCTCAGAGACCGAACGGGTATTAAAGTTTCCAGGACAGACAACCATCATAACCACAACATGCCCTGGGCACACATATATCCGTCTTACGCCAGAGAGGTCAAAACAATTTGTCAACGAGATGGCAGCCGTAGAAATGTGAACCTGAGGGAACCTTCCCGTGGCTTCCCCGGCCACCACAGCAGCGCAATCAGAGGATTGATTTGAAGGCAGCCCGTATGAGACACAGAGAGACGGGGAACGGTCTTACCTGACGTGTCCCACATGTTCAGTTCAATCCGCTGTTTGTCTATTTCAAAACTGGCTGTGTAGTTTTCAAAGACGGTGGGTACATAGTTCTGAAAAGCACAAGGGCGGAGAAAATATAGGTGTATTATAAGGATTGCACTAACTATACCTCTTGTAACAGGCTGGCATTTTGAAATTCCACAGAAAAAGCTTATATCTACAGGCCTGTGGGAGACTAGCAGACATGCATGTTGTAAAAGGGAATTAGATTGATTGTAAATAACCACATAATATCAGTGTGGATAATAGTGTGACGCATTGTGGATGCACCTTGAAAAATAAAAACTGTGCCTGCGGTGCGAGCGTTTTGTCTCATTGTCTTTCATGCACACTTAAGCTCTGAATGGCAACGACAGGGCAGGTGAGGGCTGAGTGGGCTACACTGGTTTAAAAAGTTCTCTATCTCTAACGTGGCTATGGTATGATTATGTTATGACAGCTAGTTTTTAAACAATCAACACAGGAGTGAACATATGGTTCATTATTGATAAACTTGAAAACTTAATTAAATAAAAGTGGATATTCTTAGTTCTATGATGACAATCTATAATGAAGGCATACTTTATAAATCATTTTCTTGAACTCTTACCTCCGGATAGCAGTCCTTGGCAAAAACGTGTAATAGTGCTGTTTTGCCACATTGTGTATCCCCGACGACGACTATCTTACAACGGGTGCCTTGATTTTCCATTATGACCGTCAAAATCTGTTATTGACGCGGACAGGTTACATACACCATCCGATTAGGATAAAATTAGGGAACTAAAAAACTTGCGAAAATGCATGCTACCCAGCCTCTGTTGTCCTCTTATTCTGTTCAGTCAGAAGCTCTCGATTCTCACCGTTACTGTAATAGATACTCTGGGCTCTGTCAATGCCAGCTTAGCTCCACAACAGCAGCACGCGGATCCCTCCCTGAAAACTCCGGTAGGCTTAAAGGCTACTTTTCATTTAGCCACGCCTTGCCATTAGACTACACGTTCAATGAGAATGCGAGACCTGGGTGCAGCCAAAACACTTTGCAGTGTAATAAGAAACAACTATTGCATACATCCTATGAACTATTTTTTTAAACACTTGTAGCTGTTAAACAGCGTTAGAACACTTGAAAAAAATCTGGATTTGTTTTATTGGCCTTTTCATTATACATGTGTGTCCAGTCTAGCAAATTATGTTATGGCACTTTATAAGAAAGTGAAAAAAACAGACATATAACTTAACAAATCACTTTTTGGTTTTGAAAACAAGGTTGCTGTAATTGTGAATGAGAAGGTAACTTCAGAAGAAATAAAAAAGAACAGGAAGTGGTGTCTAACTAAATCAGTTTATTTTTTGTTCCGTCTGCAAGTCTTTACTGCCACTTTCTGGTCAGAATTGGTAGTACATTAATAAAACACCAAACATCCAATTCCCTGTTTTCTGGACCAACAGCAGGTGGGGCCATTGCTTAGGTCTGACTTCAGACTACATACAGTGGTGAGTGATGAATTATGGGGTTATTTCTATGGTTTCTATTCCTTGACAGATAATATGTTGGGCCAATGCATGCACATTCTATAATGTTCAGGTGAATATAATTTCTGCACTTACAAAGTAGACTTTAAATTATCTTGGCTGAGGGATTAACGAGTGTCCCATGGAAGACTGGGTACACAGTAGGCTGATTTGAATTGCAAAGATACTTGATTGAAAATGTAAATGATGAAGCATAATGAGCCTGTGGCAAGTGTGTGCGTGCACATACTTACTGCTTGCTGTGTGTAAGTGAAGGGAAAGAGGGACCATTCCCGTCTTAGCCCAGATCCCTGCTGCTAGAAATGTCCCCCTGTGTTTGCAGTCGCTCGTGTTCCCCAGGGCGCAGCCACACAGTCACCCCTTCAGAGTCAGTCGATTTAGCAGACGTCTGGGCTCAGTGCAAAGCACACCTTGCCGAATCCAGGGCAAATCCCACTGGTGCACAATATTGCACATTATTCTGTAACCTACTAAGAAAAAAGCAGAACTTTCAAAATGATACGTTCTCTTCATAAAAGCAGCCATTGTACACAGGTGCAGCCTCTTTAATGGCCGTGACATGTGTCACTTCAGTATTGAAATATGTTACTCCATTATGCCAACTGAAATGTGCTTATTTGGAATGAGGAGGCTCTTCAAGGAGTTTTGTCCCTCCCTGACCCACCCCACTTCCAGCTTGACATTGGAGGGCTCATCCTCAGAGCTGCCCCTCTGTCAAGTTGTCTAATGAGATGGAGAGATTTGCTCAAAACACCCTCAGCATACTGATGGACATTCACAGGGACATACAGTGCTTTATGGGACCCACCTGACAGTTTGCCTGCTAACCACTTGTCTAGGGCCCGGCTGGTGGTCAATAGCGTCTGTCCGAGACAGCACTATAGCCCCATGGGATATTGATCTGTCTGTCCAACTCAGCTGGAACTGACCCAGGCCCTATTGAGTAGCACTTAATGGCCACAAGGTGGCTCACCGTGGCTTCCAGTGGTTACCTTTGAGTAGACGTGATTCGTGCTCTCTCAGCTCATCAGTAAATGCATGCAGTGATTGGGACTGCATTTGGCAGTCGCTGTAATTCATAGTGCCGTCTTGAATCGATCGGCTTGCAATCAAGGATGAGGGAAATATCATCAATGATAGTCAATTACTGAAGCCTCCTCTGTTCCCTTAAATTGTTCCATCTATTTGAAATGTTAATTAGTCCCAGACCCAAAGCCCATGTTTTCTTTATTAGTGTAATGATCTCATTACCCTAATGAATCTGACACAGACCACACCATTGAATTGAGGCCAAGTTTTATCAAAAAGTTGCAGGATTTTCATCACTCACTTCTAGCAACAATGATCGTTTGGCATGCTGGAGGTTCCGGCCAATTATACAGTAGAATAGGCGGCATAAACAGACATTTCCTCTAACCGCTCATATTCCAGCAGCACAAGCCTCCACTCTTTGGGAGCTCAGGCCCAGGAGTTCAGTAGAGGTCGTGCAGTAGAGATACAATAATTAACATGGGGCTAGAGCTATAGAATATGAGATAAAGAACTGTGGAAAGAGAGAATTTGGACAGGGGAATGTGTCAGTTTGTGAGTTAAGGATTGAGACAGAGAGCGAGAGAGAGAAAGGCCTACATTATATGTGTGAAATCTACTTAATGCCAGTTTGTATACTTAATTTAATCTGAATATAAGTGTATAATCTCATAAAGATTGATCGTATGTTAAATGTATTATGAACACACTTATACATCAACACACAAATGGAGAATCTTGATTATAGTTCTGTTGTCTGGTCAAAAACTCATCCAATCATAGTCAATCCTTTTCAGAAAACCTATATCCGTATTTTCCAGCCCGCCTCTTTTTCGTCCTACTCACACTCTGTCAGAGCGCGGAGTTGACAACCTCTGGTCACTGTTGCAAGGCAACCTGCTCGCTCCTTCTCTCTCCCTCCTGATTGCTCAGCTGTAGCTCTCACTGTGTTGCGTGCGTGTCCTCATGAAAGACTGGTGAATAAGCTCAGACATTCAGATTGGCACCGATTGCTCATTACTTGTAAGGGCACTACGAAAAAGCCTTCAGCGGCAACACACGCAAAATAAGTTAATTTATCAATACTTATCGTAGTCTAACAATACCGTGCATAATGGCTGGAGAAGAAGCACCTGTCCAACAGCAAAATGCCGAGGAACAAAAGCAAGAAACCAAAACCAGCGAAGAGCCGAAAACTGAGTCACCACCTGCCAGTGCAGAAGCAGTAGCTACACCCGCGGTGACTGAGAAGGTCCCCGAAGAAGATGTGTTCACCTACCGGTCCCTGGTCCTCTCCGGCTATGGAGGGTATGATAAAGTAAAGCTGCAGGTGAAAAAAGGGAAGCCGACCCTCAAAGCCGGTGAAGTCCTAGTTCGGGTCAAGGCATGTGGTCTGAACTTTGCCGACTTGCTGGCACGGCAGGGTCTGTACGATCGGCTGCCGTCTCCTCCAGTTACACCGGGGATGGAGTGCTCCGGGGTGATAGAAGCTGTCGGTGAAGAAGTGACAGAGCGAAAAGTAAGCGCATCTATTCACCCAGTTTCTCTAACATGATAAGCCTATTGTTTGGCAGAATTCAAATTGCGTTCCATTTTTTAAACAAACCCTAAGCGATTGATATGGGTGTGCCAATGGGCCTATTGTCGAAGGTTTATAATACAATAGTTTAGCCCCCCTTCATTTTTGTGTTCCCTGTCTCATTTTATATTACACTTGCCAGTTTCACTTTAGAGATTATTTTGTTGCTACTAAGCTAGTTGAGAGTTAACGCCAAAAAATTACTGGCATTTAAAGGTGTACAAAATTCAATGTATGGTCGGTTGAAAGTTACCAAGTATACGTTTGTTTAAAACAAATTACATTATAATTATGTGGCCTAATGGTTCCAGTTGAAACTCAATTGGTTAATTGATGGCGTGCTCAATGAAGCCAGCGCCCCTTGTCTCATGGTAAAGGAAGTCAGTTGCGTTGTGCGCACAGATTGACAGCTTCAAGTTTGCAATCTTAGCCGACAATTAGCTACCTGCTGCTTACGCGGGTGTTGCCTGTTTATCGCGTCGTATTTGAAGAGCCTTCTTTTATATGTTACGTTGTTATAGATAATGTCGATTTAAAAGCCATACACCTACACATAACCTGTTCTGATAGGTAGGCGTTGGTGTGTTGAGGTGGACATAATTATTAAAGCAATTGCGTGGTTACAGTCACCGATGCCTTTGTTACCGAGAGCAACAGCGCACGCACCCACCCACTGAATAGAAAGGGCGAGGCACAATAGCTTTTTAAGTGAATTGCGTAGTTTAGAAATGCTGTGCATCAGCTGATGCTTTTGTCTTTTTCATTTTAGCATGGAATCGTCAAACTTACACGGTCCGATCAAAATGCAGGTTGTAAATTAATATTTTTTAATATATAGACTAATTGCGTTTTTAAGACTTTTATATCTGAAATAGTTCTGGAACATAATTAAGTCCTTTGTTATTTCTCTTTGTGAGGTGTGATGAGTCATCTATGAAAACCAATTGGCAACATGACAAGTCAAAGCACACCTATGAATTTTTTTGATGTTACTATCATCCAAACACAATGCCCAAGCATTTGTTGCATCAGCATTGTTATTTTTCAAGAACCACAGGTGAAACAAGAACATGTTCATTGTATTTGCCCAGAGCAGAGAAAGTGAAGTATTGACCTTTTACTAACCCTTTAAAGATGATTAAGCTCATATAGTCTCATAGCTTGCATATGGGGGAAGTAATAAGGAATAATTCAAGCCCAGAAAGATATTCTTGACTGCAATTGATGCAGTCAGCTACCTAGAAGGGCAAAGCTGGCCAGTCTGTGGAAGGAATGGTGGAAGGGCTATCAATGTAAACCTGATGGATGGTCGTGGTACTGGTCCTCGTCAGCCCAAATTGGCCTGGTACATGTTCAAAGGCTATAACCCTGGCCCTATTAGATACTTGCGTGGCCTCTTTACACTTTGTCAGTCATGGAAATTGGATTTAAAGGTCACACACACACACACACACACACACACACAAACCACTCGTCTTCATGTCTCACACTTAGCCAGCATTTCCTCTGCGCCCAGCATTAAAGAGCCAATCTTACTAATGGAGAGAGATCTCTGGGATCTTTTGTAAATTGGCAAGCAGTGAACTCACAGGGAATGTGCTGACCCTGGCGACCGTTGCTGAGATTTGGAAAGCTCTTGTCCTCACTGCGGTCTTCACATTCGCTGTCTCTCTCTTTCTCCTTCTCTCTCACACACACACACACACGCACTTTATTTCCTCAGAAGTACACACACCAAAAACACTCTGTGGCTGCGATGACAGGCTGTTAAATGTGGGCTAACAGTGACATCACCTTAAATGACCCAGGAGTGCAGGCAAAGGGAAGTGGGAAAGGAGGAAGAATTGAGGGGAAACGTCCCGAATTACATTAAAGCACCCAGGACCTCCACCCCCCCCCCCCCCCACCCACCCTTTTCCATTTGCTGTGTTTTCTCTCTTCCTCCGAGTTATGGTAGGATCTGACCCATATGTTCTCAATTATCTCCCTCCAGTCCACATTGTCAGTCTGGTATTTCCTCCTTCCCTCCGTCTTCTCTCCCTCTATCCTTCCATCCCTCCGTCTTTCCATCCCTTGCGTCCTCTTTGCTATAGACGGGGAGCACGCTTGCAGCCTGCATTTTTGCACAGTTGACAGTCGACCGTAAACTACTCAGAGAGGAGAAAATCAGATGCTGAACCTAACATTTTCCATAAACTGGTTGTCTTCTGTGCTGCTAAGCTCTGTTCTGTGGCCGTTTGCTTCCTTCATCCAGCCAATAATTTGAGTGATTTAAAGGTTTTCAGCTGTACTATTTCCTTTAGCTCATGTAGCAGATACAACATGAAAAGCTATCGGAACATTATGTTGTTCTCACAGTGGTTAAAGGGAGCTCTACAGCAGATTGCATCCCTGTGCAGGGCGGGGCTGTTATCCCCACTGTCTCCACTGAAGACCCTTCCCTCCCACCTCACCCAGCCGTGGCCAGGCTAACCGTGTCAGGACCCAGAGAGGGACAGTTCTGCTGACACGAGAGAATTACCTTGTCCTTTAATTCGATTATGGACCCCCACGAGGGCCCCCGAGGTGTTTATAATGAGCCCTGGTCGTCCTCTCTGCCTGACTCCGCACTCTCAGGGGAGACCAGCAGACCCAGGCTTTTAGCTGAGCTGGTCAAACCACAAAAGAACTGATTTGTTGTCCACATAGACCATGATTGAATCACCAAATGATTAAGTCCTTTGGTTTGCGGCATATTGTGAGCGCTGCTGTGTGACTCTCCTTTTTGTAGTTTTTTTTTTAATTCAACGCAGTCGAGAGCTGAGTGGGAAGTGAAACGAAAGATGGAAGGGGAGGGGGGGGGGGTACACATTGTAAAGGTAGTTGTGAAAGAAATAGTCACAAGGGCCATTAGTCTGGCCTTGACTTGACAGTTTGTATCTTTCGTGTGTGTGTGTGTGTGTGTGTGTCAGCACCTCACGTGTCTTACGTGGGCACGCAGAAGAATATATGCCGATGCAGTTGAATGTGATGTGTGAGTCATGAAGTGTGTTTCCTGTGAAGCTGTAACTCCCCCGCCTATTGATTCCTGCCGCACTGTACCTCCAATTAGATGAGAGCTGCCAATGAACTCCACAACCCGCGGAAGGAAAGAAAGAGACAGAAAGACAGACGCAGAGCTGGGGAGATGAGCCAGCTACCGTGGAATGACAAGGGGGTGGGGTGTTGTAAGAGTTGCAGATGCCCACACGCACAGATCAAGGGGTGCAGAGATAAACAGAGTACGCTTGAACAAAAAAAGATTAATAAAACAGGAGAAAGTAAACGAGTTAGCCCCCCAAAAAAGACATGGGTCTAAAGAAAGCAAAGTGAAAGAATGAGTGAGTGAGTGAGAGAGAGAGAGGGAGATGTCTCTAATTGGAGGGGACAGACAGCGAGGCGCATGCAGGACTCCCTCCCTCCAGACCATTAGAGGGGCCTGGGACCACTGGGTTTGTTCCCAGGAGGAGAGGGCTTGTCTTGTGCTCAGCCATGGGGAAGAATCTGGCAGCGCCGCTGATGAGTGGAGAGCGGCCAGGGGAGAAGATGGGGCCCCATTGTCCTGTCTCACTGATGAGGAAGAGAGGGGGGGGTGGACGGACGGACAGGCCACTCCTCATAGAGGGAGCAATGGAGGGACAGAGAGAGGGGGGGGGGGGGTCATATAATAAAAGAAAGACGTAGGGGGGTCGAGGACAAAAAAGCGGTGGACGGGACTGATAAAGTGAAAGGAAGAAAGTGACAGAGAAGATCCAGACAGACAGGACGATAGAGAAAGGGAAGGAAGAGATTCTAAAAGAGTGAAGAGGACCCGAGGTAGGAAGTGAAAGAGAGAGCGCAAGCTGTGTGGCTCCCGAGGTAGTGTTGTGGAGGAGGAGGAAGAAAACAGGAAGAGGTTTAGAATGCTGTGGTCGGCTCCATTTCCTGTGTCCCTCGTGTGGTCTCTCCTGATTGGGCGGTGGGTGGTGGTAAGGTTTACTGTATAACTCTTCCTCCCGGACGGACGGCAGAGAAAAGGAGGATGCTGCTCTGATAAGGCCACTCTGGGACACTGTAACCACGTGTGTGTGGGTGTGTGTAGGGGGGCGGGGGGTCATTTCACGGGGGAGTAGCAGGGTAAAATTCCACAGCTAACCGGTAATACTTGCCGTCATTGAGCGTGTCGAACTGTGTGGAATGGTAATAAAAGCATGACTAAGAATCCACCCAGCGACGTTTGTGGTGAAAGTCCTTGTCGAGTTCAAAATCCAATAAAACGGCGCTAAGCCCTTCGAATTTGGTGCCTCTTTATTCAATTTTCCAGCCCTAACCTTCCATGTAATGAGATCTTGTCTCGTTTGGGCCGTATCTCATCCTGGTTGTGCGCTTCCCTGTAGGTGGGCGATAAAGTGCTGGTGATGAACCGCAGCGGCCTGTGGCAGGAGGTGGCGGCCGTGCCGGCCACTCACACCTTTCTCATCCCCGAGGGCATGAGCTTCGAGGAGGCGGCCGCACTGCCCGTCAACTACATCACCGCCTACCTGATGCTGTTTGACTTTGGCAACCTGCGACCCAACCAGAGCATCCTGATCCACGCTGCCGCAGGTAGGGACTGGAATGGAAACGCACGCACACACACACACACACACACACACACACCCCTCGGAACATTTTCCTGCTTTTGTAGGTGTGTTGATTCATAGAGAACACGTTTACTGTAGCTTTCAATCAGTTTTAGAGCCCATCCCGGAGTAGCGGGGTTGAAACAAAGCACTTGCATGAATTATGGACTTTAGGAAATGGCTCTGACTGTTTACAGTGTTTCATTGTTCTACAGCGCCTGTTTTTTTTTTCCTGCTTGGTTTCAACATGCTTTGTTACCGTTTGTTAGGAGAGATTATTGCACTGCATCTCTCAATAGCTATTACGTAGTGAGACCCAAATCTCCTCCTATATTGGTACATTAAATATGATTCGATTATTGATTTAGGAGAAAGGGTCGGCCTCTGGCACATGCGAGACAGTGGTCAGAGTTCACGTTGTGTGGGTGGGGGAGTGGTGAAGAGGGTTAGTGAGGGGGGCGTAAGCACCTGGATTTTGGTTTTATGTTTGGAGCATGAGATAGTTTGAGTGCTTTTGCTCTATGTAGATAGACAGACCAGCTGGAGGGAATGGGAACTGTTATCCATATAGTCTCTCATTCCCTACTTCTTGCTCTCTCTTTCTATATAGATAGAAAGAGAGAAAGCATAGTGCAGCTCCAGTGGCAGTGAAATAGAATGTATGTGGGTGGATATGGCTTGGAGTCCGTTACATCTGTGCGCTGGACGTCAGAGAAAATACCCGGCTGTCTCTCTCCCTGCTAAACGTCGGGGGACCATCAGTCCAGGTGTGGTTAGCCCTTGACATGCCACACAACCCTAACGAGATTAAAATGAATTAATTATCAGGAAACGCGTAGCAATCACCAGTGGGTCTCAGAGCCAATGGCAGCTAATGGGAACATGATGATAATAATAATAATAATACATTTTATTTATAAAGCGCTTTTCATGACACTCAAAGACTATGATGAATGTAGCGGTAGGAGGAGCTGGACAGAAATCCCCTGGTGAGATCCACGGGTGCTCAGGTCCACCATTATCATTCAGTTTAGGTGGATTGTCTTCAGAGACGTGGGGGAAATCAAGTGGAACTGTTGTCACGGTGCCCGGGATATTGTAAGGATCCTATATGCAGGGGAGCGCGCAACGTGCTAAGTGCTCCCCTCTGGTTGGGTCGAGCTCTCTGCGTTCTCACGGCCGGCTGCCAGACTCTTCTCCAGCTGTCCGGACATAAGTATTAGAAAAGCAGATGATTAAATAACAAGTGAGAGAGGCATTTGCCTGAGAGCCTCAATACATTTTAAGGCTTATTGTTCACGTTCATAATAGACTTTAACTCCTGGTCTTCGAAAATGTCTTAACTTGATCAATTCCCAGTTCCTCCACCTCAATCCAATTATATGATAAATGTTGTGTTAATGCAGTAATGTCCAACACCAATGCAGCAGCAGATGGTGCCTCCCTAACTGGGGTGGTGGCGATGCCACACCCACAAAGACTAGCGTTCTGCTGTTTGGTCTCCCTCTTCTGGGTCTTGGGTCGGGGGGTTGGGCTCCTCTCCCTCGATGGAGGGTAGCATGACAGCTTGGTGCGCTGTCAGAACACGTCCTTGGTGTGGGGTGCTGATTAGTGTCGGAGATCAGCCATTGCTGATCTGCCGTGAGGTTCCCCAGGAGACGGGTGAACAGAAAGTGGGTAGTTGAGGGAGGGAGGAGGGGATTGTGTGTTCTTTGTTTGTCCAACAAAAAAGGATAAATGAAAGCTGACATTATATGAAATACTGATGTTGGGTGGCCCACACTAATGAATGGCAACCTATCCATCCCCCGGCATTATTAATAAATGTACTGTGCATAATATGTGCATGTAGCTCAATAGCAAAACCCCTGTTTCTAGACGTATGCCGTTCTTACTGAACACTGACCAAGCCTGTCTTGGAAATAAGATTTACTGGCTCCATTTTAAACAGCTGAGTAATGGCATTATCATGTCACCCGCATAAGGACAAGGGGAAGTCGTTTTTCTCCCCCTCAGTTGCAAGCTGAGGCCCAGCACGTCTGATTGAATTCTGCCATCTTCATTGGCGAAATGTGGATCAATAGCTGGCTTCTTATCACAGCGGCCATAGAGACATTGTTTGATGGCACATTTTCCTCTGCTGCCATCCGTCCACTCATCAATGGAAAGTCCCACAGTGAATTTTCTGCCGCCTCGTCCTCCATCGACCTGTCGTGTAGAGGACCATGCTGCTGAATAAGGAACAGCATATTATGGTTTGTCTAGGGAAAGACTATTAATGTGTTGCTTTCTCCTCAAAGGACCCGGTCAGAAGGCAGAGGGCTGTCTGTTGCGGTGCCTGCTGTTTGTTTCCAACAGGTGGGGTTAAATGGCTAAACTCCCGGCGTATGTGTTGAACTTTAATTATACAGATGTGAATAGAATTATTTCAATGGAAGGGTCCCCTGAGGGAAGCGGCATCAGATGACCAGAGGAGCCCTTGCCAGTTTGAGTCATGAGGGTGCTGGTGCTGCTTCTGACCCGTCCTCAACGGCCTGTCTCTCTGGGCCTGTGGGCCGGCCGTTCCCGTCCCCCGCACACAACAATGACGTATTGTTCTCCTCCCGTCCCAGCTCCCCTCTGAGCTGGGTTGCACATCTGCATCCTACCCCCGCTTCTCTCAAGGGCTCTGCATGACCCTGCTGTGTCCAGGCACGACGCCTCGTCATAGGGGAGCGTGAACACGTTTCCCCCTTTGTTTTCTCCAGAGGGACAGGGTGGGGTGAAGTGCAGTGACATTTGGATGTGTCTTGGGTGGGTTGGGGAGGGGGAGGGGGGGGGGGGGTTGGACTTCCACTTGCAGCCCGCCAACAGCCTTCCTTTAGCCTCTTCCTGAACTGGACCACTGGAGCCTGTTATTATGGATGAGGCCCAAGCAATGACCCTGACTCCACGTCCAAACACTGCACGCACGCACGCACATACAGGCTGACATACATACAAACACAAAAGGAAAATAGGAAGGATAAGCAACACAAAAAATGGGTTAATGAGGGGATGACTTGTTCTGTGTTGAAAGGTTTGGAGGGAGAGAGAGATTACAGCAACGCCGACGTGAGAGACTTGCAGAGAGAGGTGAGACAAAAACAGGAAAGCCCGAGACCGGACGGAGAGGCGAAGAGTTCCCTCGACAGTTATAGCTACAGATACAGAACTGGCATCTCATTAATAATTCAAAACTTGGAACAAAGTGGTCAGCAATTAGTAGGCAATCCAATGTGTGGTCACAACTCGACGCCATGACGATCTGTCCCATTTGAGGGAGTCTGGAAGCGAGTTTAGTCCCGTCTCCTCCTTCCTCCTACCCTCACTATCTATCTCTCTCGTTGCTCTCGAGGTCTTAGCCTACTTTTAGTGAAGACTAATGCTGTCTGACTGCTAGACAGGAGTGGTGGCTGGGCCTGGTTGGTTGAACTGCCTCTCTGCCCCTCCTCCTCCTCTACCTCCTTAGCTGGCGTACCCAGAGGCAGATCAGATCCACTGATAAGAGGAGGAAACTAGGGCAGCCTCAAATGTCTGCCAACCAATCGCATCACTTTCTCATGCCTAGAGCACCACCGTACCACCGTTGACTTATGACCCCATTCAATACACTCTCCCACACAGGTGTGTGTGCGCTTGTGTGCCTTGAAACCTGTGCATGGTGTGTTTGCACCAATTCTAGGTTATTTTTCTGTGAAAGTGTAGGGGAGAAAACTGTATCGTTTTTTTTTTTTTATGGGTTATCAGTAGTTTGAGAACGTTTGCCTCTGACATACACACATGCGGTAACTGTGCACAGTCAATCTGCGCCACCGTCTGATTCTATGTATGCATGTGTAAATTAATGTGTATTTTGCAAGTGGGCATTGTAAGAATTCTCTCTGGAAAACGCCTTCGCTCACAGTCACGTGATGTTGTTGTATTTGCTCACCCAGTATCTAACGTTGGGCTACCTTCACACGGTCAGGCAAGGAACCCCGCAATAGAAGAAAGCAAACCCACAGCATGTCGACAGCAGCCCAGAAAGACGCCCGGTTAGAGAACAGCCAAGAGCCAACAGCAAGGCCTCATTTCCTGTGCAAGCTCCTTTTGATGGTGCCTGTTTGTATTTGCACATTGTTGTCAGATAGAGTGGCATTCACAAAAGAGCAACACTAAACATAGCTCTGCGTGACCATTTTGCTCAACCTTTTCACATTAAGTAGATAATAAAGACCCAGGAAGAGAGATTTTGTGGAATAAGAATCCTGTTATTGACTGGAGCCATATGGCCATGGCTAACCTTTGGACCTTCACCTGCTCTAAACCCTCTGCTCTTCTGCCTGTACTATAGCCGCTGCCCAGCAGGACCGATTGACTTTACAGGCTCTTCTCCTTTTAGTTTAGACAAGAAACCCAAGCTCTCAGGAAGGAAGTAGCTATTTGACACAGCACCGATCCCAGCACGATCCCCATTGTGCTCTGTGTGTGCGTATGAGTGTGGGACATGGCAATATGTGTTGTCCTTCCTTTATTTGATAAAGCCAAGCTTGAATTCTATGGTCCCAAGCCCCATCTCATCACATGAACCTCTCAGGGTGTGGACTATCAACAGAGGGCTGAATGTCAGTCCGAATTCCACAGTGTTTTGGGGAGAATTCCTCTCCGCTCTCGACAGTCATTTTGTGGAATCCAAGTGTAATTGCTGCCAAAATGTGTCTTTGTGAGGATGCAGCATAATGGCCATTGTGTGTCCTATTTTCCTCCACATGTCCTGGACGAAAGAGCAGGGAATGGAGAGGGTGGAGATGCTTTTGAGAGTCTGTAATTCCCTAGTGATAACAATTCACTCAAAGCCTCAAGCAGAGCCAACAGACTTAGCCACAGGAATTTGCCTTACTTGCCCTGGATAGGCAGGCAACGTGTCAGTGTTGTTCAGGGGTGACCTGAAGTGAAACTGCTTTAGGAGCTGTGAGAAGAAGGCGGCAGTGAGTGCTTCCTGTCTGCGGTCATTCAAAGAGGTGAGGAGCGAGCTGCACCAAGGAGAGAGGGAATTGGACTGGCGAGAGACTCCCAAAGAAGATTCTATGGCAACATGGGCATTGGGTTAATGACGGGTTAACTTTTAAGTCTGAGCACATATTTGGGCAGATTAGCAGACGTGAGCCACCTTCCCAGACTGTAGCAAGCTGCAGTCTCCTTCCCACCGCCGTCCGTTTCTCCTCTCTCCTCTAGTGTGTGTGTGTGTGCATATGCATTTGGTAGGGTAAGGGGGGGCTCTTGGCATTGCTTTATTGGTCTTGTGATGGGGAACAGTCACAAGGCCAGCAGACTGGACCAGCTTCTCAGGAGGATCCAAACACTGGCGCACCCCTCCTTCCTCTATTCTAGAGAGGGTGCACGCTGGCATATGCTAGCTATGGTCACTAGACAGCTTATTTGGATTATTTAAAAATGACTTCATTTTGCATAATCCTGTTCAGCCAGTCTTAAATTACTGTATACTTTCTTCGTATGGCTATTAGCTGGATGAACCAGGCCGTCCCACAACAGTGATCTGTTTTGGTGTTTATGGTTGATACCAAGTGCCTCCTAAAAACATGAAAAAGAGCAGCCAAAGAAACAAAATGGCTGCCCTTGCTGTCTCATTGTCGCCAATTTGGCCTGGGTTTCCTTGGCAACACAAACTTGGTTTCCCTCTGAGGACGGGGAGAGATAGTGCTGTTAGAAAGCAGACTGTATGACACCGGCTTCCCACAGCAACAGCCCTGCTCTTCTTATTGCATGAAATCAAATCTTTCTTTGCCAGCAGGCGTGGTTGCAGGGAGGTGGTTCCTATAGGCTCAAGGTGTCCGTGAAATTAAAACGGCTAAGAAATGTATTCCTCTTTGTTCTCTTTGTTTGCAGATGACAAGGGAGAGAAGTCTGCCTGGTTACTAGCTTTTTTTTAAATTTATTTTGTACTTGCTAACCTTTGTTTATGTCTACTTGAAGTGTGTGTGTGTTGGTAGAGTATGTTGTATGTACACATGTAGTAGGAGTAAGGGTAAATAATCAGCGCACCAAAACTTCTTTTGAAGACGTTTTAGCAGCTCAGGTGTGCCTTTTAGGAACGGTCTATTTGAATTTAAATGCCCGTGTTGTGAACACTCTGTTTGCGTTTCCCCATGCACTCTGCCGTCAGATAAGGTGTGCCCTTTCCATGGTCGGGCATGAATGACCTTTATGGATGCCGTCCACTTTCAAAACCTCAAGTCAGCCTGTGTTTCAGTCAGCCCCCATGCTTGCTTATCAGTAACCTATTAAAAACTGCTTCGGCTGTAGCCAACACTTATGTGTGCTCTGGGTCCGACACGCACAATTAAATACTGTGATGCACAAACCACTATATTGATGTTCACCTATGGGAGTCTATTTTGTCTTGAAAGGTCAGCTGGGGAAACATATCACTTAATGGCCGACACATTTTATTGCGAGCACTAAAGTTATGAACGCGTCTGTTTTATGTTGTCGATGTTCAGAGAATGTCACTTGTCTCTTGCTGTCATAACAACGACATGCAGCGTGTTAGCCGTCTGCCCAGGAATCTCCGGCCCTGGATCTGGGTGAAGCTAAACAGTGTCACAGTTGAGATGCAAAGACTACGTTTTTTGTAGAGTTAGATGGTGTGTGTTTGTGTGGGCGCCCTGTTCTCCCCAGGGCAGCCGAGGTAATGTGATTGGGTTAAATACTCTCCTGACTTCGCCCTGAGCCTCCCACAGCCTTGTCGTTATTGAGAAGCCTGTTGTAGACAGGAAACAATTCAAATCGCATTTACCTGTTATGGAGCTGGCATGTAGAATGGGATTCTTTTGGGCGCCTGGAGGGTCTTTCTCATCAATTAATTTGGTTCTCTGTGGGGGGGGGGGGGGGGGGGGGGGGGGGGGGGGGGGGGGGGGG
>JAVQIZ010044334.1:0-13329 GCA_036023535.2 Galaxias brevipinnis | reverse complement strand
TAATTGTGTAAAGGTCTTACTGCGGACTTAGTATAACAATTCAAATTGGGTCACTGCTTGAACTCCTTGTTACTAGATGAACACACCCTTCAGAATGCACAGATAAATTCATAAATGGTTACATTACCCTATAGCTAAAAGCAAATGTAATGCAAAATGTAAATATACGAAAGCAAATGTAGCTAACAAACTGTAACAAATCAATAAAAAAAATCTACCGCATAATAGTGTTTGCTTCAAAGCAATCATTAATTATGGCACATTTAAATTTTAAGTCACCCTATAGGGAGTCGGTGACGTCACCCAAGTTATCTTATAAAATGTCCGGACTTCCGATTGACGTGGAACGGAGTGTACATTCTAACCCTAAACTCCGGCGACTTCCTGTACTTGAACGTTTACTGTTTTAATCTCTAGCTTTCAGTAAACCACAGGAAGATTTGGAATTACGGTCGGTTGTGGCGCACAAAAAAGCATGGAGAAAAACACTCTGTTCCGCTCAATTTTCTTGTTAGAAGCATCATGAACATGCCATGGACATCTCTGTTGCTCTGGTGTATCTGCAGGATTGTTTCGTTGAGCAGAATAAAACTGAGCAGGGCACATTCTTGTAGATCCTCTTAATGATCTATTCGAGATCCCACGCTCAAACATTTTCTTTTAGCTACTTCTGGAACAAATAGATGGATGCACAACTAGTACTGGTGGATGTTTGCTAGCCACTATTTTTGCAATGTGGCACATGTGCAGCATTTTTACGTTAGCATTTTTGGTTTAAGTGCAGTATGCACATTGTTATTTTTTTATGTGAATCTAAACTAGCCTTGTTGGTCAGAATGTAAACATTACGTTTTTGCAAAACTATTGTATTTTTGCAGGTTTTTCAGCAGTACAGAGTTCGAAAACATAAAGACGGAATAGAACCCTCGGACACGACGGGACAGTACAATGGCGGCTGTACTTCTTGGCTTTGTGCTGCTAACTACTAGTTATGATGGCCATTAGATTAACGAGATAAATACATGACTGTTTATGTTGTGAATAATACAGGATATCTTGCTAATTGCTGATTTATTTTTTTTATCCAATATTTGTATTAGTCGCTTTATTTATTGGGACGATTCGAGTAGCTTCCCGTCTTTGAGTTCCACTATAAACAGTTTACACGCAACTCTCTTCTCGCCTCAGCCAGGTTCTCAACTAGCCTTGTTTTGCCAGTAGGATTAAAAAATATGATCACGTAGTTTATGGCAATCAGAATATCTGATATCTGTTAGCCCCAACGTTTAAATATTGAGGGAACATCGAAATTATACATGTATCTTGCGTCTAAAGTCAGCAACGTTAGCAAGCAGGCGCAGAACGCAACAAGCTAGCGCCCGGTGGCAAGGATTCTCCTCAGACAAGATCATATGAAAGCATTTTCTAGGGGGTGGGTCACACTTGACCTCAAAAAAAAAAAAGGCCTGAATGACAGTTGAAATCGGTTTGTTTAGGGAAGTAGTTGAGCATCTGGACTATACATATTACGCCATAGTTAGCCCTGTAGTTTTTTATTTCATGTACCTAGCCACCGCCGACAAAAGCATTCAACGATTTATAGGTAGTTAAATCGAATCAATCGAAAAAATACATAGCATACGCAATTCACGAAGGTGTAAGGATTAAAACCAACCAACGGGATAATCTGTAACTTTAAAATTGACCGAGGCTTTTTTGTTTATGGGGAGTGCCGAAAATTTCGTGGCCGTTTTGACCATAAACGGCAGCCCAGATCGCGAAGTCCTAAATATGACCGGCTCTTTTCATATGTGAAATCAACTAGCAATATGTTCAGAAAGTGTAAACATTTTTATATGGATGTGTTCATAACGTTGATGGGAAACAATAAATCTTAATTTTACAGCCACATTTGAAACGATGTTTTTATTTAAAGTCTCTGAAATACGGATGTAGTTCTACAAATCGCCACTACACGCGTTTTGAGAGGTGAATCGTAAGTAGGCCAGTAAGAAACACGAAATTACAGCTGGTCAACGACCGTTAGTGTTACTATGAAACAATTTACAATGGTTATATACGTATTTATGTTCACTTTAGTAGTTATTAGATGATGTAAAAGCCGATGCAAGTAATTTATTTAGCTGCTAACTTTAGAATTCGCCATTGGTTACATTACATGTTTGACCAGGCTAACGTCGTTAGTAACGAGGTGGTCGCATTCGAACGGTTCTACGAGAAAGTCCACAGTTTAGATAAAAACATTGTATGATTTACAATAACAAGGCGAACGTTTTTCCCGTGTAATGTGTCCATGAAACGCTATAATTTGAGGCGCATAGGTTAGAAAACGGCTATTAATTTGATATAAGCAACAACAGCGCGCTAATGGTTAACCTCGTAACCACGGCAACCTGGTCAATATCTGCCGAGCTGCGTAAGGTGTGGTCGCCTTCCAACGGTTCTACAAGGAAAACGTCACATCTCACAGCTTAGATAATGACACCATATGAACCAGGCGAACATTTAACTGTATTACATGTCTATGAAACGTTAAAACTGGAAGCGCGATCACAGGTTAGAAAACCGCAATGAATTTGAAATGATCAAAGTTTAGCTAGAGTGGATATTTGTGGAGCGTTTACAATGGATGTCGATGGAGAGCGTGGCCTTCAAACAAACAGATAAAGTCAAAACTATCCCACAGCTTAGATGATAACACCGCAGTACTCCTAAGAACCAGGGGAACATTTATATGTAAAAGAAAGTTGTATGTTGACCCAAAAACGTAAGATTGGTGGCAGTTAAGAAATGTTAGTCAACATTTTCAAATCACCAACTGCCACACTCTAGTTCTGAACATTCCACCCATTCATTCCTATGGGAAATATTTTGCCACTAAAACCTGAATATTTAAAAAACCGTAATAGCCTACAGAGACTTCCCAAAAGTAATAGCAACTTAATTGGGATAGGGACACACATTTCGATACTATTCATGTCTATGTAGTGCAAAAACTGTAGGAGGAGTAGGGTGGCACATTTTTTCTATAATAAGTTTAAGAGTATATATGTGATAGTATTGTTGCTTGCCTACTAACACTATGCAGTAATGCAACATAGAAGAAGAACAAGAAGAAGACATGGACCCACTGATGACTTTTCATCAAAGAAACCTAGGAAACAATTTCTGAAGTTGAACACATCCCTCAGACACATGAGCAAACAGCACACTTTACTGAGATGCAGTTTTTAAAAAATTATTATTATTTGGTTGAAAGTTTACATTTTATTACTTGAGTTCTGTTTATATTTATTTGTATTTATTTTGCCATTTTCTTTGTTAAATTAGTATACACTTTGATTTGTTATTATTCTTGAACATGTTCTAGTTAAAAATTTTCAGAAACGGCCCTGCACAAACACGATAAAACAAAAGCGTAACCTGTTGCACTGATAATGCCCAAGGCATTGCAATTGCAATTTCACATAGCATCTCAATCTCCGATAGTGCGTTCTCCGTCCTCACGATCTTTCAAGACCGTTCTCGTCAAGGTCACTTGACAGGAACATTCTTCTCAAGAACACAAGTTAGTTCTTAGCGTTCTTTGTATTGATAAACAGCCCCGGCACCCACAGACCTGGCTCTTATAACATGGTATGACCGTGCAGGCAGGGGACAGACAGGTGTCTATTTACTACAGCCTTTATACCACAGTCTGTACTGCAGTGACATAGTGACGTGGATGGACCGATGCTAGACGCATACAGACACCACAAGTCAAGGATATGATATAGCAGGAATGCTGGAAGTAAGAATAGGTGGTGGTAGGGGAAATATTACGTAAGTTATGTCTATGAGCTATGTGGGATAGAGTTGACTGCAGGCTACACCTTTGTCTTCATTAAAAGTAGAAACTAGGTTAGAAAATAGGCTTTCTATTTCACGCACCTGTGCACATACACAAACACACAAATTGCTGCCTCCATAAACCAAACATTTACTATTCTTCAAGTAAATCAAACGCTTTTTAAAATTGTTTTGCGCTTGTTCTAGTGATGATGGATTTGTTGATCTTAAAAGTGTATCAGGAGACCACACCATATTTTCTCCCACCTTTCACCACCTCTATAAAATGAATTCCGCCACTTTACAAACCTTCCCATGGCATGGGCTACCGAAGCGATCGCTAGCCCCGGGGTCCAGGTCAAGTTTCCATCCATATAGATAGATATAGCTGTCGGGGCTGTTACCAGAAATGTAGCTGACTCACTGGCTCTAGTCTTTCCAGCTGGCTGGGGAGGGAAAGGATGAGCTGTGCACCTACCGGCCTGCATGCTTAGCCATGCCAGATGAGAGATAGTGGTGCGCATGGTGCCATGTGACGGTGTGTGTGCCAGGTACTAGGCAGCCAACGACCTCACACGTAGGGATCATTCTCAGGCGTCTGTGTCACCGTGGCCGGCTGGAAGGCCTGGCAGACCGGTAGCTCCTCTTATCTCCGGCCTGCTATGTTTAGGCTGCTGCACACAGCATGCACACAGCAGATCACAAGGGCTGTCTGTGGGTCTGCTACGAGATTTAGTGCATGGTGATTTATTGTGTTCGTATGCTAAATCAACCTCTTTACTTCCCTATGGCACTCAAAGACTTGACGGCATTGAAAGTAATGTGAGGTATAGGAGTATGTGAGGGTGTTATTGCCCACTGTTATATTATGTTGTTATGTAATGGCGTGTGTCTTTTTCCCCACAGCTGATGTCAAGACAGATGACAGAGCCCAAATGAGCGTTGCAGCCAAGATGTCCCTCTTCAAAGTACGTCAATGTTAAATTCAGTGTTGAAACCAGAGCCCCTTTCTCTGGCCACAACCCTGTTTCTCTCCCTTTCGCAGCTTCATCCTAAAAGGCTGTGGGTTGGATACAGTGCGATTTCTGAAATGCACACTACATGTTTAAGCACAACCAAGCGTATTTTAAAAGAAAGAAAAACTGTTAAAGTCTTCATATATTTCATATGAATGGTATAGCTAGTAACCTTACCTGTACATATAAATGCTAAGAGCTTTATACTGTCACACATGCCCTTCCTAATGGAACAACCTTATGTAGAAGATGGCGCTTGGTCAAAATGTTCACCTGCTGATGAGATGCAGAGAGGAATAGCAAACAGTTCAGCGTGGAGCAAGCCCGTTTCTTTTCCGCCAGCCTCCACGGCTGCCCTACGGCTGCTCACCTTACAGTCGGCCAGCGTTGAGTATGAAGAACTGAACATGATCACGTTGAGGAATATGTATGGTCGAACAGGTGCTGGCCTCCCATCTTCGGCCAAGCCTAATTGCTTGTGTGGATGTGGGCTCAGTGTTATTGAATAGGGGCGAAGCACAAGTGCATTTAATATACAAAACAGAGCGTGCTGAAAACTCTAAGCTGGGGATGTGGATGTGTTACAGAGCCTGGTTTATCTCGTACGCTTTATTTCTACACTTTTGCTGCCTTTCATCTCGGGCTACCAGCTGTTTGTAGTTTAATACCTTTGGCTTGATATTAGGTTTTCTTCCTGTTACCTACGAAATGCGATCTTTACATCCAACCCCACTACTTTTGATATGCAAAACGGCAGCAAGTTTCTACAGCAATAGTTGAAAGTCCACTTTCTTTTCCGTCTTTAGCCCTAAAACATCTGTTAATGCCAGGTGAAAATGTGCCAGGGAGTGTACTGCCATTAACAGCTTAGGGCAGGCAGCGTTATAATTAGCCTGTGGCTCTGTGGAGCCTGAGGTGGGTAGGTAACTGAACACGACAGAGGTCTGGTTACACCATGACCCACAGGCCTGGCATTCTATCTCTCGCCGTATGCCCGCTCCATCCCTCTGCTAGCTGGTTAATTCACCAGTTATTTGACCCATTTCCCCCGTCTCTCTTCACATAGAAAGAGCTAGAGTGGGTTTCAATGAAAGAGGGATTCAAGGAAATTGCACTTACAATGTAACCTTCATGGCTTCCTTCTCCCTATTAGTTATTTAGTAAGGTGAGGCGATCCATTATGCCGTTCAATGTGCTACGTAGCCATTGTGTTGATTAGCCGCCTGTGGTAAAGGATGGATTGAACATGGTGTAATGATAAGTGAATTCCCAGTGTGATGTTGGTAATGTCTCTCTGCTCCGTAGGAGTTGGAGAAGACGGCTGCCCCCGAGGCCTGCTGCTTCTTGAAGCCTCGCTCCGGCAGTGTGTCCCACGAGCGCAGAGCACGCCGCGGTATCGAACACCGCTCCCTCACACAGCCAATCACCACTGAGGAAATGGTGGCAATCAGGTAAACTATGTTGCGGTATTGGACATGCGTTCCCATTCACTTGAATGAGTAAATGTGCTTAGTGTGACCAAACTTGTGACTGGTACTGTATATGTAAATACATTTATAATTTGCTATTCAGTTTTTGGTTGCTCTTTGTCTGGTTTTGTGTCATCATTGTTTTACACAAATACTTAGGCATATTATCCCTGCTTAATTATATAAGGGAATACACTCCCCATAGGCTACTTTTGTTTTGACCTTTTTAAGTACTTGGACAGTCAAACAAATTCCAGTCCCTAATTATAACAAGCCAGGTGTACAACGTTGATTTACAACCCTGCATTTCAAGCCTCTCATATCACACGGTCCGCTGGTCAATCCACATCAACTCAGTTCTGCCCAGCACAATTTAGTAGCCAGGCTGACCCACTTAGTTTGCCGTCACATATCTGTTTACTCCCCTGCTCTCCCTGGTCTCTGCCCCCGCAGCTCCCCCCAATCAGCCCCAACTCTGGAGGTCAAGACTTCGCAGGACGCGGCGGTGGAAGATGACGAGAGCTGCAAGCTAAGCATGAGCGAGAAGCTGGCCCTCTTCAACAAGCTGGCCCTGCCGGAGAGCCAGGGGGACAGCCCTGCCGACGGCCCCCCAGACAGACGCAGACAGAAGGGGGCCCGCTACCGCACACAGCCCATTACCGTGGAGGAGGTCAGTCTGGTGAGTATATGGTACTCGTGGAAGAGCGAGAGACAGCTACCGCCCGCGCATGTTTGCGTGTCAGGTCCATAAAGCGGGCAGGCCAAACGAATCGATTTCTGCTGTGGTCTGTGTATCTCAGACTAAGTGGGAGATCATCAATAATTTCTATTCAACATCGACTAACCAACAGTCCATAACCAACAGTCCATTAGCGAACTGGCTAATGGACATGGGGAATTTCTATCAAACTTTAAAAACTTTCTAATTGAATCCAAAACTGTTTAGCTGATTTTGTTTTCTCTACCACTTTCTCTTACTTTACTTACAGCTCCAGAAAGGCCCCATCAAGCTGCCTGCCCTGAGCTTGTCCCCCCACCTCTCCGACAGGCAGCAGGCCCTGTCCGTCAACCTCAGGCCCAGTGAGGTGCGCCAGGCCCGGGTCTCTTTGGACTGCTCCCCCTCCCCCCAGCAGAGCCTGCAGCGCTGGGGCTCCGAGCCAGGAGAGATCAGAGGCATCCTGAGGAAGAGCTGCTCCGGAGGACCCGAGTGGACCGGGAGGACCAGCCGCCAGCAGGAGGCGCCCTTCACCCGGGGACACAACGGTGGGCTGCAGGAGAGGGGCGACGAGGCAGAGAGACAGGAAGGTGGCGGAGACCAGCGGAGAGAGAGACTCGGGGCTCCGGGAGGGGACGAGGCCCCGGCGACACCTACTCCGTGGAGGCAGAGGCAGGGTCGCTCCAGGAGGGAGCCGGTGGCCTGTTCTCAGGAACGGCCCTCGTCAGAGGAGAGTTCCCCCAGAGAGGAGGTGTTTAACCAGCCTGAGAGAGCGCCAAACGACTCCACCATGGAGCTGAGCTCAGACACCTCGAGGTATGGCGAAGAGGGAGTAAGAACAGTCTGTAAATCAAAGCTACATCCCTATTAGGATTAGTCCTGATAATCTCCTCATCGTTTCCTCCTCTCTGTCTTTGAAGACTGTCAAATCTCTCCCAGGAGGAGGAGAGGGAGAAGGATAGCAGCAGGAGGAGAGAAGATACACCCAGAGGCTTTGTCCACGTGGCTCTGGAGGGCAGCAGCACTCAGAGGAAGGTGAGACCTTCTGTCTTTTTTTACACGCAACAGATCTCCAAATAATCTTCTGGTAGAACTAAGCTGCCACGTATGACACTGAGCTCTACTCTTTTACGGCAGCTACGCCGCGTTAAGCGGATTTTGGAAACAGTGCTAGGGTTTAAGCGTTTGGACTTTATGGAATGAGACGCTCGGCGGGCGAAATCCAGTGTTCGCCTGAACGGCACAGCTGCAGCTTCAGATGTGGCTCTCCGCGGGAGGTCCCCCCACTGTTTCCAGGGGCTGGCGCCGGCTTAGACTCCCCGCTGGCACGGCACGGCGACCCAGAGAGCGGAGACTCGTACACCGTTCCCTCTTAACCGTGTGTTCCCTAATCCTCCGGGGTTTACTGAAACGAGTTTTCAGACTGTCATTAAAGCAGAGAGAGAGAGAGAAATCGAAAGGGATTGTTTCTGTGTGTGTGTGCGTGCATGCGTGCGTGCTTGCGTGTATGTGTGTAAGTGAGAAACAGAAAGACTGTCTGCAGGGCTGGATATTATGTGCTATGGAGGGCATACATACAAAGCTTGAAGTGGTAGTCTGATCTTTAAGAGACTGGGGGAACATGCTTTGAGAGATGGGTTAGGGGCCTCTCCATTTCCTCCTCTAGGCTGTATGCACCGATGTTTACAGTAGGCCTATCCAGAGAGCTGCCCCCCCTCCCCTCCCCAGCATGGGATATCTGCCAGTCGACTTAAGCCAATGGAGCATCGTGGCAGCGCTACGGGGCTTATGTACCCCAGTGTGGTATGTGGCTCATGTCTGACCACAGCCGTCCGTCACCGAGAGATGACATACATGTCTCCCCTAATGGCGATAATGGGGAGCATCGGCCTGGAATGGCTCAGAATGACGTGGAATGTAAACACGTAGATTAGGGCCGTTTCCACCCACTCCCTCTGACCCTCAGTGTGACCTTTACATGACCTCCACCGGATCATATCGACAGGAATTTGTATGTCTCTTTGGGTGTGTGTAGACGTGTTTGTTCCTTCCTAACTCTCATTCAACACGGAGAGTATTTTACCTTTTTGTATTTCATCACGTCCGGTAATCATAGTCTTCCGCTGTTTGACCCATCCTCTAAATATATATATATTTTTACAAGCAAACTCAAACTTGTTTTCCTTCCCCATGTGTTCCTCCTTCCTTCCCCTTCATGGTCTCCGTAGGAACAGAATGAAATCTCCCTTGATGAGTCAGTTTGTCCGCAGTGCTGGGTAAGCCGTTGGATGTGCTGTTATGTGCCGTTATATTTACCACAGAGTCGACAAAACAACTGGACTCAAAGCCACATCCCCACTACTGTAGGATTAACAAAAATCATCATAATCACAAAGAAAATCATAATCCTGCCATAGGCTTATCCTGTCATCCCTTGTCGTTCTTTTCCCAGGAACCCGTCTTTGCCTCTGTCTATTCTAGTTGTGCAACTCAGTATGTCATGTGTTACAACCAGGTAAATGTCAGCGTGCACTCGGCATGCCTTCATATTTGAGAGCGAGTGGGTTGACTTTGAAGGTTGATTGTGATGTTTGGTTTGCTGTGAACAGCATGGACTTCTCCGGCTTCACCGAAATGTTGAGTCTCTGAGGGATCGCCATGTTGATGGATGTCCATTTTAATACATCCCGGAGTGTTTCTGCAATGACTGAACTCATTTGCTTCAGTTTCCAACTCAGTTACTGTAGGCCATTGCACTTCCTTTACTGTTATCCCCAGTTGATTCCACTAACTCTGTTTTCTGATTTCCTCAGACCAGCTTTTCCTATGAGGCCCAGGAGGTCACCTCTCCCACACAGAGCCAACCTCAGTGGAGACAGAGACAGGTAAAACACACTCGCCTGCCGACCATACATTTCCCCATCACCTAGGCCTCTACACCTCCACAGGCAAAGACACATTTCAACTCTTGGCATTTAACAGACGCTTTTATCCAAAGCAATTTACAATGAGATTACAGAGACAGTCCCCCTGGGGCAATTTAGATTTAGGTTTAAGTGCCTTGCTCAAGGGCACACTTGCGGTTGTGTTCCCAGGTGGGATTTTAACTCTGACCTTTTGGTCACCGAGTAGCAGTTCCACCCGCTAGGCTGCCACTGTCCCTACACCCATCCCACCACCACTATACACATGTCACCGTCTCTCTGCATGCTGACGTTGGCCGTCCTCTACCTGTGTTGACTCAGTCACTCGAGGGGGATCGGTCACAGACGTCGGCGGCGGAGCGCACGCTGGCGCAGCAGGAGAGCGTGGAGCAGTGGAGGAGCACAGGGAGGGGAAATGCGGACGACGCGGCCCAGCTCACCATGGCTGGACGCATGGCCAAGAGAGGTGAGCAAGCTCTGTCCCTGTCTGCGCGTCTTTGTTTGCACGGCTGTCGGTCTGTTTGCCTGTTTCCTCTGACTCTTTTGACCATCCTCCCTTCTCTTTTCGGATTCTCTGACTGTTTTGTCTCTCTCTCTCTGCTCTCTGTCTCCTCATGTCTTTGGCCTTCCGTTAGGTCTGGCGTCTCCTGAGTCAGACGGAGAGGAGGCTCCACCCTCTCACACCAAGAAGCCTTCCAGAGGAGCCACAGTGTGCCCATATGAGGGTTAGCCGCCCCCCTACCTTAACAGCCCTCCGGATTCATCAAAGCATATTTGCCCCGCTTACCTACTGTATATTTATAGGATGTTGTGTCTTGTTTGTGTGTTGCTAGTTGCTCTAAAGTCATGTGTCATCCTCTCAATAGAGATCTCCACGCATCCTGGAATGGAGGTGGAGGCGGATAACAAACTTGACAAACTGGAGTCTTTTGTGGACCGAATGAATAGTATGCACTAAATCATTTTGCCCTGGAATTATGTCATTACTCCCACAGAAAAAAAAACTGTGTTCCACAGAAAGTTTAAATTCACACTGCACCTCGATCCTATTGTAAGACACGCAGGGATTCTGTGTTTCATCGGGCACAGCAAATGCTTTTTGGTCACTCATTTTCTTGTGACGCTTCCTTTTGAATTGAATTGAAGTGTTTTCTTTTTCCATATCCAGCCTCTCCACAGAACACCCCCGAGCACATGGTGAGCCCTGAGGAGGTGAGGGAGCTGATGACTGTGGATGGCCCGGAGACCTTTGGCAGTTTCTATAGGGAACAGTCGCCTCCGTCGGCCTGTGTTTCCTCTACCGAAGCTGGGGCTGCTGACCAGCCAGAGCAGGACCTGAGCTCTGTCTGCCAGACCAACACACCCATGTGGGTTTCAGTGCGTTAGTGTGTGTTCCTGCATG
Organism: Galaxias brevipinnis; assembly: GCA_036023535.2. NCBI lineage: Eukaryota > Metazoa > Chordata > Actinopteri > Galaxiiformes > Galaxiidae > Galaxias > Galaxias brevipinnis. Next base: position 1,954 of record JAVQIZ010044334.1, on the reverse strand, counting down.
CGTAGTAAATTTGTGCAGTAAATTAACTTTTTTAAAGGGGCCCTATTATGCAAATGTTTTGGTTCATACCTTTATTTAGGAGTTCTACTAGAATAGGTGTATGCGTTTTAATGTTTAATAAACAGTTTATTTTTTCCAAACTGCTTGGATCTGCAGCACCTCTATTCACCCTCTGTCTGAAACGCTTCGTTTTAGCTCCTGTCTCTTTAAGGCCCCCCTCTCGACGAGCCCAGTCTGCTCCGATTGGTCAGCTGGCCAAACAAAGGGAATTTGCCTTTGTGCTTACTAAAACAGCGTTCTCTTGACTTGGCGAAACCACCGGGCCTCCGCTCTGACTGGCTCTGGTTGAGGGCATGCCAAACATTATTCAAATGTCTGACTTAGTGATGTAGATAAGTTACAGAAGAAAACACTGGACTACAAATGAGGCGTTTCAGGCAATTCAGGAGCAGTGTTTTCTATGAGAGAGAGTAGCTCCCTTTGTTGTGGAGTATGGGATTTGTAACTTTTCAGACCTTTTACGTGCACAAAAAGCTATATAACATACTAAAGGAAAGGGAAAACCCCCAAAAGCATAATAGGGCCCCTTTAAGCTATTTTTCAGTCACCTTCACCTCCTGTGTGTTGCGGAATATCTGACGTGTGTTCAGGCTGTCGTCAGCGGTGGCGGAGCACCGGCGGTCTGTACGTCCCTCCCGCCGGACCCAGGGCTCCAGGAACCCTCTGCGGGCCCTGGCCGCCAGGGAGGACCTCCGACAGGACTTCATGGGGGAGAGGCTGGAGACTGTGGACAGCGACAGGAGTCAGGTGGAGAAGAGTGAGTCACAGCCTTTTTTATTCCTCTTTTACTTCAATCATCCACTGACTCTCCTTTTCTCTATTTGTGTTGCCATTATTTCAATTTATTTTACCCCTCTTTTGCTCATACTTTATTGTCTTTTTTTTTGTCGTCAAGTAGCTAACAATCCCCCCTTAACCAACTCGGGTTTTGCCAGCATGGCCAGCGGCGATGACTTAAAAAATTTCAACATGCGCGATGCCACTTCCTCCGAGGCAGCGACCAACAGCAGCTACTCACCGATTGGCAAGGTCTTGCTCATTCAGGTCAAAGGTCAGAACACAGAAAGCCTTGTGTGTTTGTCAAAGTTATGCTTTAAAGATAACCTCCATGTGTTTGGGAGACTTACATATGTGTGTGTGTGTGTGTGTGTGTGTGTGTGTGTGTGTGTGTGTGTGTGTGTGTGTGTTTGTTTCCTGTGGTGACAGGTAGGCGGCATGTCCAGGCCCGTCTAGTGGAGCCCTCTGTGAGGACCCTGAACAGTGGAGATTGCTTCCTATTGATCACACCCCGCCACTGCTTCATGTGGAGCGGGGAGTTTGCCAGTGCCATTGAAAAAACCAGGGTAGGTAGGCCTGCAACAAGAGAGGCTGAATCAAAACCAACATATTTACATATTACCACTTGTTATACACTCACAAACACACACACACACACACACACACACACACACACAACTTTACATGTGTCATTATAGAGTTCCAGAGTGTCAATGAGATTGTAATGGCAGTGATCCCGGTATGGTTTATCCTCATGTGTAAGGGGTTGGACAAAAGGACTTTTGTGTGGCTGCTCTTTGCAGGCTTCTGAGCTGGCATGGTCTATCCAGAACCAGAGGGACCTGGGCTGCCAGGCCTCCCAGGTGGTACACTTGGAGGAAGGGCTCAATACTGACAGCAGTGAGGCTGCAGAGTTCTGGAGCCTTCTTGGAGGGAAGGCACAGTACAGAGGTCAGACTCTACGCTATCTTCTCTAAAAACGTAGAAACTGAGTTCAGTCTTTAGAGGTGATGTATTTTTGCAAATTAACAAAATTGTATATTAAATAGTAATAGTAATAATAATAAAGTAGGTAAAGAAGCTATTACCATGTCTCATTAGCTCTTGTTTCCTGTGT
>JAVQIZ010044306.1:0-12185 GCA_036023535.2 Galaxias brevipinnis | reverse complement strand
TAGCCCTGCTTGAACTCTAGCCCTACTTTAACTCTAGCCCTGCTTTAACCCCACTCTAGCCCTGCTTTGACTCCCCTTTAGCCCTGCTTTGACTCTCCTCTAGCCCTGCTTTGACTCCTCTAGCCCTGCTTTGACTCTCCTCTAGCCCTGCCTTGACTCCTCTAGCCCTGCTTTGACTCTACTTTAGCCCTGCTTTGACTCCCCTTTAGCCCTGCTTTGACTCCCCTTTAGCCCTGCTTTGACTCTACTTTAGCCCTGCTTTGACTCCCGTTTAGCCCTGCTTTGACTCTCCTCTAGCCTTGCTTTAACTTTCCTCTAGCCCTGCTTTGACTCTACTTTAGCCCTTCAGTTCCTGGTATTTCAAAACATTGCACATGAATTTCTCACACAAGCCAAAGTCAGAAAAGCAACCTGAGGACAAACTTGAAATTCCTCAGAGCCAGATCCTGTTCCCCATGTAGAGAGTCCCATCTGGGCAGACCTGGACGAGGGAGAAGAGGATGGAGGAACGGAGGGAGGGAGAGAGGAAGGGAGGGAGGGAGATGTTGTCCAGCACCCCCGAGGAAATACAGGAGGGGTGAGAGGATGGGGAGGGGGGGGGGGGGGGCAGAAGTAATTAGCATGCTGATTCTGCGTGTAATCAGATCACCCTGCTACAGCAGCCCTCTCTCTCTATACATTATCTCTGTGCAGTCCAGGAGGGAACGCCTGGCCTTCTGATTGTCTTCTACACACCATATGCTAATTGTTGATTGTCTTCAATATTATATGCTAATTGTTTGGGAATTAGCATAATTCATTAACATTTGGGCCCTAATTACACAATGAAAGAGAGGAGCCCTGGAAAGTGTTTCGCTGTGCTCTGACTTGGTAATGTATGATACGATTAATGTTGTCCTTATTTGCATACGGCTAAGGAGCTTGAAATATTTAAAGTGTTGTTCAGAGAAATCCGTGATTAGTCCCAAATCAAATGTTTTTTCTGCCTCTTTAAAAGATGTTACTTTGTTGCCCCTCAGGTGAGACCAAAAAAAAAAATCTACTACTCAAGTTTATTAATGAATTTCCCACCCAAAGAAGACTACTGCCCGGAAATGCAAATGAAGACGATCAAAATCTGTGCCTGCAATTAGCTCACACGCCATCTATTTGGAGGAGATTTAGAGAAACAAATGAAGAGAGATTGCCTTATATGTTTGATATGTAATATTCAATTCCCTTTGATCTGCATAGTGGAGGCTAATGAGCAGCACAGAGAACAACCAATAGCCATGATTTCATCATAACTGTCCTGAGCCTCTAGCCACTCTCTCAGTGGCTGAATGCGCTGGCCTTTGTAAACTAATACAACCTACTACATGTCCTTTGTGAACTAATACAATCTACTGCATGTCCTTTGTAAACGAATACAACCTACTACATGTCCTTTGTAAACGAATACAATCTACTGCATGTCCTTTGTAAACTAATACAACCTACTACATGTCCTTTGTGAACTAATACAACCTACTACATGTCCTTTGTAAACTAATACAATCTACTGCATGTCCTTTGTAAACCAATACAATACTTTTTTTACCATATTTTCCATCTCCAGATCTCTGAAAACCCGTGGCCAAAAGAGTTCCATAAACAGCGCTGTGTCACTCTGTCAGAGTGCAGGCCGCGATCACTTTACCTCTGACCTCGGCGTTCACTAGTGACATACTCCAGACCGCTCTGTGCAGGACGCGTGACATAGGCCAGCTCTCTGACAGCAGAACTACCAGCCAGAGAGAGAGAGAGAGAGGGAGAGAGAGAGAGAGACAGACAGAGAAATATAGAGATACAGGGAGAGGCATAGAGAGACAGAGAGACAGAGACAGAGAAACAGAGAGAGGTACAGAGAGACCGAGCGGTTTAGACACATGGAGAGGCACAGAGAGACACGGAGAGAGACCGAGTGAACATATTCCTACCATCCACCATGACCTGGCAGAGGTGCCGTCACACAGCTGCCACCTGATCCCCGGGTCACACCGCCTCGCCTGCGTCATTCCCGCTCGCTCCCACGCCGTCCTCTTCCCGGGGTGGCTAATAAATAAATACTAAACGAATAAATAAAATAAAAAAACGGGTGAAGGAGGTAAAACCCATGTTGATCCCCCCAACCACAAACCATGTGTTATCACCATCCTGCCCCCCTGCAAGAGTGTAAGAGTGTCTGATCAGAGTGTGTGTGTGTGTGTGTGTGCGTGTGTGTGTGTGTGTGTGTGTGTGTGTGGATACGGGCACAAAAACACCAAGGAGCCGTCTCCAAGCAGCTGTGCCCTTGCTTTAGCGGTCCAAGTTACCCCAGCCTGCCATGTGGCGACTCACAGAGCCCCACCATCCTGAACCAAGCACTCTGTGCTACGGGAAGAGCAGGACCGAGAGAACGAGTGTGTGTGTGTGTGTGTGCGTGCGCGTGTGTGTGTGTGTGTGTGTGTGAGAGAGAGAGAGAGAGAGTGGGGCTCCTCTTTGAATGTGTAGTAGCGACGATAAACAACGTTTGTTTGGTGATCTGCTTAGTGTGTTAGCATTCACACTGTGTGATAGAGGTAAAGAGTAGAACTAAGTGTGTGTGTGTGTGTGTGTGCGTGTGTGTGTGTGTGTGTGTGTGTGTGTGTGTGTGTGTGTGTGTGTGTGTTTGTCAGGGGCTGTGCCTCGAGATATGACCTCATTGAACAGTGTAGTTCTGTGACAGCCACAAAGTATTTAATTTGACCAGCTTGCGACGCGCGTTAAACTACAAGTCCACGGGACAGTGGGTGGAAGCACACTGACATCACCCACCAGTTATTTCACGACCCTCCCGCTCCCCCTAAACACGGCTCCGCCGCACCGCATACCCCTGCCTGCACTGACGAGAGGGAAGTCTGTGGTTGATGAGGGCAACACAAACAACGACAACGTCGTTTTCCCTCCGCGGTGTAAACATTGTGTCGCTGCACACGAGGACGGCTTCCCTGTGTATCCACTTCAGTCACGCCTATTACGGGAGAGGGGGGGGGAGGGGGGGGGAGAGAAAGAAAAACAAACAGCTGAAAACAGAAAATGTGGCTTTTCCCGTTTGTTTTTACTTCTGCGGGCCTCCCCAGGCAGCCCATAGCAACAGCACAGCCATCTGTCTGGCTGCAGTCTACGGTACGTGTGTCAATCTGTGTGTCTGCATGCAGGCTACACTATCTGTGTGTCCTCCTATCTATGTGTCTTACTATCTGGGCATCTCTCTATCCATTCAGTCATCCATTCATCCATCCATCCTTCCATAGTTCTCCATGCCTCCATCCATCCATCCATCCATCCATCCATCCATTGTTTTCCATGCCTCCATGTATGTCTACCTGGCCATTAGATGCTGTCTGTCCGTGGGCCCGTTTGCCTGTACATTTTATCTGTGTGTGTGTGTGTGTGTCTGGCCAGGCTCTGTATATGTCTCTCCCTCTCTTTGTCCCAGTGGGTCTGTCTGCCCTGCAGCGTCTAAAGGGCAACACAGATATCCGTGTTTATGTACGTGGATTCATTAGCAGAGGATGGCAGGCTGCGAAGGAGAGGGCCGTTAATATGGACGCGTGTTCCCTCACGGTCCTACTCCGTCGTCTGTGCGCTTCATTCGGCTACCCGTTACTGGCGGGTGTACGGGGAGGGCAGGGGGACACGGTGGAGCGAGCGGTACGAGAGGCGTCAGCGTCGTGTGTGTGTGTGTGTGTGTGTGTGTGTGTGTGCCAGTGAATGGACCCGAGGTGTAGGCTGAGTGGTAATTACGTGGGCCCGTTAAGAGTGGCCACGGCTGTACCAGGGGCCACGCTTGGCACGGGCCCCTCGTTTGAGGGATTTTTTTTTGTTTTTAAAGAGCCAGGCGAGACTCTATTGTGCCGCAGCCACCACCCTCCCCTTCCCCTTACCCCCCCCCCCCCCTCCCTCCACTCCCTCCCTTCTATTCGCCCTCCTCCCGTCCGCGATTCAACCACGTCTTTCATCTCGTCAGGCCGCGGCGGGGCCGCCCAGCGCGGGGAGCAGGCACCGTGCCTAGATGACCCGCGGTTATAATGGATGGAGAAAACCAACGCCACGCTACAATCCTCTTATGGACACGTACACACACACACACACAAACACACTGTACGCACACACATGCACACACACACGCACGCACACACACAGAGAGAAACTGCAACAATTTAATACATACGTCCTTGTGTCTCAACTTTTTTTTCTTTTCTTTTTTTTTCTTCTTCTTGATCCAAACCGGTCGCCGGCCAAGAGAGAGGTTTGCACCAACCTTTAGCCGAGCAGCGGCCTCCGAGTCACCCTAGCTGGTCTGGGAGCTGCTGCACCCAGTGCCCGTTTCTCTCCCCCTCCAGAGAAAGGCCCCCGCCGGGGTTATATAAGTGGCCCACATTCCCTCATCCTCTCCAGTCACACGGCTCAGGAGCTCCCAGACACAGACGGAGCTCCACTGCTGATAATGCCAGTCAAGTGGCCACTGCACTCCGACGGACGTCGACTTTGGGTGGAGCGCTGTGGTGTTATAAGAGTCTCTGCCAATACGCCTGGCATAGTTTCACCCGCAGTACCAAACTAAACTGAAATGTCCTGTCCTGGTCCAAAGTGCGGAACGTTTTTTTTTTTATTTGTGAAATGTGTCCACTGGGGTGACCAGGGTAAGTGAAGGTTCAGCACAGGTCAGGTCCTGAGGTGGGAAACGTCCACCGTTGCAGTCTAGGACAGGTTGTCTTTGGGTTGTAAATCTGACCTGCGATCAGCTGCAGTTTCTTTTTCCCTTCACTGCTTTCTCTAGTCACTGACCCCAGAACAGAAGGATAAATGTATGCCTGAGAGAAAGGATAAACTAAAAGTTTACCCTTTCCCTCCTTCTCCTACACACACACACACACACACACACACACACACACGACTGTCGTAATTTGTCTGGCGACTAGTTTCACTTATTAAGTTTCAAAAGGTTCCTGGGCAACAGGGTTTGAGAGAGGGAAAGGAGTAACCATGGCATTTTTTTTGGCACACCACTCTGCCCGTCTTGCCCAGGACGAGGGGGTTACCATGGCATCGGCGGGCACCTCATGAAGCAGACCATTGTTGGGGCTTTTTTTGTGTGTGTGTGTGTGTGTGTGTGTGTGCGTGTGTGTGCGTGTTGTGTGTCACATCGAGTTGCATGCCAACGTCCTGCGGGCACCAACATTAGCAAGTAACCCAAATCTAGCAGAGGGGCACAGTCAGGCTGCAAGGCAATCAGCAGCAATATGAACTTTCCTCTCCTTTAATTGCAACGTTTCTCTCCATTTCTCTCTCTTCCCTCTCTTTCTCTATCCCCCTCTCTCTCTCTCTCTCTCTCTCTCACCCTGTCTCGTTCTCTGTCCAAAATGTCCCCTAATTCTATCAACACATTAGGGCGGATTTAGAAGATTACGCAATCATTACTCAGATTAGGACTTTGAGCATTAACATGCAAAAAAATAAAATAAATAAATAATAGCGGGCACGGAACAGAGAAACGTGTCAGTGCACCAGGGTCCTCGTACTTTTCCATACCGGCCGAAACATCTGTCTGAGAACATGCATTCCAAGCTCTCTATACATGGCCACCGCAATGTAAAACAAACCCACAGCCCTAAAATAACCTGAGGGGGGAAAAGCAGCCGTTTGATTTCCCTTTATTTGGGTCTCAAACCCATCGGTGGAGAAGGGATTGCAATACAGGTTTGTTTGTAATCGTTTCAATCCCATATAGCCCCTCCCCCCTAAAATAAAAAACCCCACTAAGTTACTATGTGTGAAAACCTGGAAACAGTTTGTGGCTCCCTTTCGAAAAAAAAATACCCAAAAAAGCAGCAGAGGAAAACAAAAGTAGCTCTTTTTCGCTGTATAACGGTTTGGAAAAGGTTGAAACCAGTGGGTGGCCGCGACCTTTTGGACAGGTGTCTCCTCCTTGACCCGACCCCAACACCGTGCCTCTAAACCTAGGGGCACGGTCGTGGTGTGTGTGTTGCCGAGGTAAAAACCCATGGAATAGGGAACTGCTCCACGACCTGCAGGGGGACATTGGGGGACGTGGGTGCTCTGACGCCCTCTTCTGTTTCCTTTGGTGAACTGCAGTTAGTCACCCCACCTACAGTTTATCTTGCGGTCTGGTATTGCAAGTAAGATGTTTTTTTTTTTTTTAAATAGCTTGTCACAATGTCACATTTTAAGATGACAACAATGCCATGTGAATTCTTTCGACAAAATTGGCTATGTATTTTTTATGATTATTGATTATGCATTTCTTTCATAAATCCATTTTATGTGGACAGTCTGTTTTAGAGGGTGAATGTGCCTTCCTTGATCATTCCAGTCAAGTCTCACTTGAAGCATGTCTCCCTAGCTCACAGGGCTCCACACAATTGTTATAATAGAAATAGTTTGAGAAAAATAAACTGCGTGGTTGATTACTGCTACATTACATGCAGTATACTAACTATCCCACTTACAGGCATACAAATATAATATTCCATTAAGTCAGCTTGGACCATGGATTCAATTAGATGTAACTCAAATCTAAAGCTCCATAGCTAGCGGGGGAAGTGATATGTCCTGGGAACAGCCAAAGGTACATTCAGGGTCAAAATGAAAACATGCTACCACCTGAAACAGCTCTCCTCTTTGCCAAATACATACACGCCACATTTTGCCAGGGCGGTCTTTGCTGATGCATGCGTGTGTGTGTGTGTGTGTGTCTATGTACGTTGTGGATGTGTGTGTGTGTGTGTGTGTGTGTGTGTGTGTGTGTGTGTGCGTGTGTTTGCTGAATCTGCTGCAGTGTTGCGGCGGCCGCGTGGTGCTTTGGTGCCGTGCGGCATGTGGCCCGCAGATTAACGCCCCAAATGAGGCTCTCTCCCGTTCCCGGGATGAATGGCTCCCTCTGTTTGTGGACGGGGCTCGGGGTGGGAGAGGATCTCCGAGGGGGTTTTGTATCTCCGCCTGCACCGAGGAGGGGGCATCCCATTATGATGGAGGAGCTAAAGGAGGGCTTAGTCACAAAAGAGTTAAACCTGAGGTTTTTGTTTTGTTTTTTTCTGTGTTTTTTGGCAACAACGGGCCTTTTTTATACATGTGGAAAACGCTCCAAACAGATTTTTAGCACAAGACAGGTGCCAACATAACCATCTGCTTTCAGTTTTACCCCCCCCCCTTCTACTCGCTCTCTCTCTCTCTCTCTCATTCTTGCTCTCTCTCTCTCTCTCTCTCTCTCATTCTCTCACTCTCTCTAATATTCCTCCCCAACACCAATTTATCTGACAGTCTCCTGTTCTCCCTCAACCAATCACTGAGTAAGCCTCATCCTATCTGGCAAACACACACAGTTTCAGTACCTGGATAAAAACGCTGAGAAAAACATATTCTCTGCACTGGCTAGGGCTGCCTGTTTCTAGACGGAGACTCTAGCAAGGGAGCGAACATACACAAACACACACTAATTGGGAGCAATATTGTCCGTTGTGGTGTTCGCTAACATGCATGCACCATACCACATTAGACTCCGTTCCAACATACACAGTTTACATACCAAAAATCCATTCATGGTTTATCTGACTGTCCTTAACTGAACCCAGTGGCTGAAACACATATGGCAGAAAGGAGTGTCTATAAATCACCTGCGAGAGTGTGGACCTACGGCTCGAGGCTGCCAAACGCAGGAAACCGCTGGGACATCGCAATTTATGTTTCACTGCAGACTTTCTGCCTCCAACCTCAAACGTTGAGCGAGCACGTACGCCCCAATTGTCAAACGCAGAAGTCGATGGTGGGTTACGGGTTTTCACAAACCGTTGTATTTATTTCTGTTTTACTGTTTAAAATTCCGATTCGGTGAGCCTCGCTCATATTGTTTTTGACAAAACAAAGACATATCTTGTAATGCTATATGACCGCAGTTGGTCAGTTAAGAAAATATGGAGTTTGAAATGAAATCATATTGTTGGCCTGTTCTTTTAGAGGGTTTTTTTTCTACAGCGAAGAAGGCCAGGCCAAGCCTCATTTAGTTTGTGGCGCCTGGCTGCTAGCTTTCCCGTGAGTTCAGTTCACTGAAATGTGTTTCGGTCTCATTACTTTTAACCTGTGTTTCGCGCCTTTCTGGCGCGCGTCCCTCGCTAATGAGCCCGCTAGGACAAAGGTGAGTTTTAAATGAGCGGGAGAAAATACGCAAACAAGGTGACTAATTGTAACGAGGGATAACAGAAAGAAGCTTAATCGGATGGAAAGAGAAAATACTTTGCCGAGAATGTTATTATGGAACAATAGTGACAGATAGCAAAATGTCACATTTTGTTTTCATCAACAATAAATAACATTTTCAATAAATATTTCCATAATAATAAAGCATTTCCCCTTCTTCTCCATATAACCTGCTTGGAAGAATATAATTCTGGATATTGAAAAAGGGAAATTCTTAAACAATGCGTTTGAAGTCATCCATGCTACAGAATGACTCACTGTGTCGAAAATGGCAGTACAGTGTGTGCCACTCTGTGTGACCAGGGCACAGTCTGCCCGTCAACCCCTAATTCTAATTCACAAATTAGCTGGACAGGGCCGTCCTCACTCCCTAGACAGATGGTGGGTGAGGAGCTCGCAATTTATTTTTTCCGGCTTGGATGTGCGTTCGTCTTGGTTTGCAGGCAGATGCAGGAGGTATACAGGCCTAAGCCATGCCCCTCTTTTCTGGCTTTTCGGAGTCCGGCTCCATGTGCATGCAAAGATAATGATGGCGGAAGGTAGGAGAGGGGGTGGGGGGGGCTGGGATACAGACAGAGATCAGGATCACTCTCTCTCTCTCTCTCTCTCTCTCTCTCTCTCTCTCTCTCTCTCTCTCTCTGTCTTTCTCTATCGCTCAATCTCTCTCTGTCTCTCTCTCTCTCTTTGTCTCTCTGTCTCGCTCTGTCTCTGTCTCTCTCTCGCCAAGCCTCTGTGAAATCCCCCTATCACTCGCCATATCGTTCTCAGGGGCGGCGGCCGGTTTCATCTGAGCGTAATCCTTGAGATTATATCCCTGCATGGTGGACAATGAGCATATTGTTTCGATCTTGTTGCCGTAATCCAGCTCAGAACCATATGAGATAGGCGGCACAGCCCCGGAGAGATTGAGTAATGCGCGCGTGCTGTGCCACATTCAGGAGCAAGGCCAGCCATTATCTTTCCCCATTAATTCTTCCCAAAAATATCCACTGGAATAATGGAATTATGCATCACTATTACTTATCTGCGTATCAGGATGAGATTTTGGTTTTTAAAAAGTGATTGCGTTCCACTGCCTATTTGGTAAGATGATTAAATAGGAACTTTGACCTGCGCATGCTAATCTGCTCTTCCGCTGAGCAGCGTGACACGGGCGCACCAATCGCATAATTCCAGAAAAAAATCCCAAATACATTTGAACGCGCGTGCGGATCGGCACGGTATTTGAAATTCCGTCCTGACCCCTTGCTCTCTCCTCGGCAGTAGGAAGGGATCGAAAGCGAGACGGCGGCGGCAGGGACCCATCTGTTATTGGCCGGCGACGTTGAGTGACAGGGACAGAAATGTGGAGGAGCCGCGGCTCGTAAAAGAAAAAAAAAAGAAGAAAGAAATGCAGACTCAGGCCAAAACGTTGAGTCAGTCGAATGGCGGACGAGACGCCGCTAGTCATGCGATCCACAGGGCAGCCAGGCGGATTTTTGATGAATCCCCAGCTCTCGTTTGGGGGGCCTCAGCCACCCCGGCCGCTCCACCGTCGCCAGCACTTCAGTGTAATAGGCTCGGTCCTGGTGCCACGCTCGTGGTTTGGCTAATGAAAACACCAGACATGGTGCCGTAACGCTGGGTGACAAGGGCACCTTGGGTTTGCAGATGTTCGCACTGATGACAGATGGCACCGGCGAGGATAAGGGAGCGACGAGAGCGTTGTCTGTGCCAGCCTGGTGCCACCTGCACCCCCTTCCTAAACTCCCTGTCTGTAACCCAGTCCCTCAAGCCCCAAATCTCCTAAATGGAGTTTGTGTGTGTGTGTGTGTGTGTGTGTGTGTGTGTAAACACATAGTCACACACCCCCCTGCATACACAAGTGCACAGAGGCACATGGTGGTGTGCATGTGTGCATATTTGGGTGGGTGGGTGGGTGTGTGTGCGTGTGTGTGTGTGTGCGTGCTGTGACTCAGTGCACTGGGATCACAGAGCACCAGGGACTGGTGTCATCCAAATGTGCCACCGCACTGGCTGCCAGACAGACAGACAGACTGTGAGCGTCTGGATGTTCCTGGTCAGATCAGGTGCCACGGTACAGCAGGATGAGAGTTTGGGTTGGAAGAAGTGTTCCTCTGCCTTTCAACGTCCTCAGAAATGGAACGCTGTGGAACGGCATGGGGTCATGTCTATTTTCCAAAGTCTTCCACCTTAATCACCCATTTTGCTGTTTTCTGGAGATAGCGTTACTGACGCAGCGAGCCAAAACCACACTCACGGGATATGAAAGTGCTAAAGGCGTTTCAAGTAATTTCCTCTCCCAAGTAATAAAATGGAAATGGAACCTCCCGCAATGCAAACTATTACCGAAGAATTCGCTAAAAATTCTAATGAAAAAGTGTCTTGTGAAATGTAGTCAAGAATAATCAGCAGCTGCACAGCGGTGAACAGACAGTTGTGACAATAAAATGAGTTTGCGCTCAATTAACACTATTTATTGACTTTGGCAGGAGGCCTCGCCGAAACCAAGATGATTATGTGACAAGACACGCCTGGTCACTGAAACGGGAGATTAAGATGAATTAGCTTGAAACGGCACTATTTCAATATTATTCATAGTATTTCTATTAACAATATAAAAAATGAATTGCTGTAAAGAACAAGGACTCCATAGAGCAGCCACGAGGTCTCGTTACCACATTCGCGGCCAACCCAAATATATTCCCTCACCTCTCTTAGACAATGCTGATCTGTTTGAATTAGAAGAGAGCGTGAAGAGACATACAAAAAAAAAGAAGAAGCGTCATATGTTCTTCGTGCAGTGGAACACCAGACAAAATGGCCGCCGGGGAAACCCCAGGACCAGTCGGAGCCAGTAGGAGGCAGACTGTGAACAGGTAGGGCTGGTAATTACCCCCATTCATCTTCATGGGACCCCAGCACCCTGTTATGGAGGCAGGGCCCCAGCGCAGCCCCGGTGGCCAACGTTTTGATAAATCTCTCCTTAAATTAGCAGTCAGTGGTGGATCGAGGGGCCTCCATCACTCCCGTATGCTACCATTCATCATCTCATTAAGACCTCCAGCCAGGGGGTCAGGCATCTATAATGGGGATTTGGAGGCAGTGGGGGTGCGGCGAATCAAACTGATATATAGGAGAGAAAGACTACTTACAAAGCCAAACGTGGTGGGGTGTGTTACTGTTAAGGTTGTTTACAAATCCGTTCAAATCTGTCGTCTATTGCTTTTCGTAGATGGACAGCCTGTTCAATCCCATGGCCGTTCGTCAAGAGAAATGTTTTGCCATCCGTTTGATGGAGAGTATTATTTCGGAGAGTGCCGCCTGAGGAATTCGCTCCCCGCCATTACAGACCGTGAGCCACTGCCAAATCCTAATGTAAATCTGGGGATCTGTCTGGTGCCTGTGTTTAACATGGCGTGTGTGTCTTTCTCGGCGAGTGTTTACATGAGCGGGGAGAATGCGTGGATTCGTAGGCGCGAGTTAATTTGGTCCAAACGCGACAGTCATTATGTGGCAACGCCGCAGGAAATGCACGGAGCGAGAGCCCAGGGAGCCCCTGTATGTCTGCCACTTTTCCAAACGCCACTCTTTGCTGCAAAGTGAGCAGAAACAAAGGCTGCCCATTGGTTACACTCTCCCCGCCCCCTCCCCCTTCCCTTCAACCTTTTTCATCCCTCCATCCCCATGGCCCAGGTGGATGCGCCTTTTAAAAAGCCATCACTGCCCCCCCCCCCCCGCTCCCCCCTCTTTTCTTTTTCCATGGAGTCAGAAGAGCGTGGCCGCAGAGCCACAGAGCCTCCCGTCGCGCTCCCAACACATCCCTAACCGGATCTCCATGTGGTACATCCATTACCGTAAAATCCTCTGCAGCTCCCTGCTGAACACTCAGCCCGGGGGGGGGGGGGGGGGGGGGGGGGGGGGGGGGG
>JAVQIZ010044289.1:0-26643 GCA_036023535.2 Galaxias brevipinnis | reverse complement strand
TTTAAAACCTACAACCCATATGTCTGTTTTGGGTCATTTCTGTCGGCGCCGTCCCCTTTCATAGAGGCTGATGGTGTAGGTGTGGGGGCCATTGACGTACCGCTTTACTCTCATAGAGGCTGATGGTGTAGGTGTGGGGGCCATTGACGTACCGCTTTACTCTCGTAGAGGTTGATGGTGTAGTTGTGGGGGACGTGGACATGGCGGTTCCTCCACTTCTTTGTCTCCTCCTGGTACTGGAACAGGCTACCGGAGAAGATGGCGCAGTCCTCCAGAGGGTCCTGGCACGACCACAACAACAACAACAGTTTGAAACCAGAACGGCTTAAACATACCACCCACTCTGTTCATGGATATCCTGCCGTAGATCAAATACTGTAACTCAAAGGGGCTTAAGAGTCCATCTGAGGAAGGAAGGAGGGAGGGAGGGAGGGAGGGAGGGAGGAGGGAGACTAAGGGAGTCAGAATTAGGAGGAACGTTTGTTTTTTGCTTAGACGGGCTCACGAGCTAGGCCTGTTCGCTTCCTGCTGCTGCCTTCAGCTCGGTCAGATACAGGTTTTCAAAGGATTTACTCTAAATGACTGCACGTGAGGGAAAGAGAAAGAGAGAGAGAGAGGGAAAGCAAGGGAAAGAGAAAGCGCGCGCGTGCGAGAGAGAGAGAGAGAGAGAGAGAGAGAGAGAGAGAGAGAGGGACAGACAGACAGACAAGCAGCCTCACTCTGGGCAATGGGGAGAACAGGGGGATAGGAATCGGCCGTTACATTCTTCACAACATCACTGTTCATGTGTGAAATGCGCTCCACTTTCCCTCCAGTGCTCCAGTGCTTCCGTGCCGGTGCTGAACTACATGAGAATGGGATCAGGACCGTTGGCGCCACAGCTGAGTGAACCCACACGTGAGCCCTTTAGACTAGGGCGAAGGGTTGGACGGCCTGCAAAGGAACAGCAGTGCAGACCCACACTCTGACCGCGTGAGCTGAACGACAGTTGGGAGAAAGCCTCAAAGGTGTTATGGTCTTATAGGAGAGATGTCCCAGACGGCGGGTCGGAACACTTGCCTTGCGATGCAGGAGCTGGGACTGGCCTCCTCCTCCTCCTTCGATCTCAAAGCGGACACTGTTGAAGAGGGCCACAGCGTACTGCTGCTCAAACACGTCCCCGAACGCCCGCATCACACCTCCGGTCTGGGCTGAGGGACACACCGTTCAGTTCAATTACCTCTTTGATTAGATTTGATCATTTTCAACCCTTCAATCTTATTTCGATTGAATGTTACCATAATTCATGTATTGTTCTTACTGTATGTGCATGTGCTTAGCACTTTATAAATACTGAAGGAAGACATATTAAGAAATATTGCTATGTGTTTTAATGTGTGTCTGCAGTAAACAGAGAGATGATACAGTCAAAAGCAGCGAGCCACAAGCACAGGCCAGAGAGTGAGAGAGAGCAGATGCAGTATTTGCTCTTCCTCACAGTCCCATCTGGCTGTGGCTCCAGGACCAGAGAGAGACAACCTGAGAGATGTGCAACGTGCAATTCAAGCTGGAGGCTGGCCAAACAAAGTTACCACTACTATTTGTTCAAACAAGAAAAGTCCTTCATGACCAAATTGATAAAACATTATCTACACAAATCCTTGATGGTGCAATTGACATTCAAATGCAGTGGCATAGGAAATTTTTTATTTTGCATAGCTCTAGAACTTTGCAAGACATGAAGCATTCAAACCCAAAGAGGGAGAGAGACTTGAATAGCTCTGACACCTTTCCTAGAGCAGGACTGCTGACCAATAACAGTCTAGCTCAATGAGTCATCAAACAGTGTAAGTAGAGCGACCGTCGTTCCACTCACTCTGGATGGCCTCCTAAGACCACATTGAATATTTCACAAACACTCAAGAGTGGTGCAGATGGTAGAGGGAGTCTCAGGCTATGTAACACACCAGTGTTAGCTTACAGCTAGCCATTATCAGTGTTGAGGGGGATGTCAGCAGCATATCAGTGTGTCTAGCCCTGACCTGGCATTATCGTCTATGAAATGTTTATAGCGGGGGAGCCCCAGGAAAGAGGGAGTCGGGGCTAATGGAGGGGGACAGGAAGGAAAAGACCTGACGGGACAGGATGGATAGGGAGGGACTCTGGGAGAGAGGCTGGACCACACACACACACACACACACACACACACACACACACACACACACACACAGATAAACAAATGCACAGACGCATCTGCAAACGCTCATTAGCTTACAGAAGCATGAGCAAGCACCACCTCACATGCACAAAAACACAAACACACACAGACACACAAACACACATACACAGTTGAAAATAAATACTGGTCCCTGAGAGAATCTAAAACTCCATATGTTTA
Source organism: Galaxias brevipinnis (assembly GCA_036023535.2). Classification (NCBI taxonomy): domain Eukaryota; kingdom Metazoa; phylum Chordata; class Actinopteri; order Galaxiiformes; family Galaxiidae; genus Galaxias; species Galaxias brevipinnis. The sequence goes on along the minus strand of JAVQIZ010044289.1, from coordinate 24,266 downwards.
GTTTCTTTCATAAAGAGATCGGACACATCTAAAAATCGTTTTGTGTGCCAGCACACTCCAGAATACTGAGAGTAGGAAGACTCCATGAGAGCGGCCTTTATATACCCCTCTATCTGACCTCATCCACCATGCCCTCCAAATCCTCATGGACTTCACACCAAAGACCCGTGGGTGTGTGTGTGTGTGTGTGTGTGTGTGTGTGTGTGTGTGTGCTCAGTAATTCAGAGCTAGGTAGAAACCGACGAACAAGAAGTGCTTGGTGGACAATGAGCTGCTATTTCACCAATATAGATTACAGCTACTTTCCATAGACCAGGCTACTGCGCCAAAGCCAGTAGCCACACACAGCAGCCAGACAGGTATAATTACAGTCAGAAAGGCTGAAATGGAGACTTGGCAGGCAGACTCATACTTTCTGTATAGTGTGTGTGTGGGGGGGGGGAGGTGGGGTGAATGTGTGAGTGAGAGAAGAGAGAGAGAGAGAGAGGTTGCTGTGATACAGTACTTTGATTAAATCAAAGGAGCAGTTGGTCCAAGCAGCCAGTGGATTGAGCTGACAGCAGACTCTGCACTGCACTGCACCCACAATTAACAGCAGCAGTAGCCCTACTGACTGTGTGTGGGTTTGCGTGTGTGTGTGTGTGTGTGTGTGTGTGTGTGTGAGAGAGTGTGAGTGTGAGTGTGTGTGTGTGTGTGTGTGTGTGTGTGTGTAATCTAATGCAATGGAAAAAAAGAGATAGACCCGCAAGACGGCTGGCTGAACACTTCCCTTCCTGTTTCCATTAAACTTTTGGCAAAAGGCATTCTTGGAGAAGGGAACCCTTTTCAGGCTGAACTAGTCTACTTCCCACCGCTCCACACAGTCAATCCCCCTGCAGGGAGGCAGTGTGAAGGCATGACTGGATGTGTGGAGTGTCAACGAGGTCCCAGCAGTGCGGCGTGGGACCTTTCTGTCTTTTTGAGGAGGAGGAGGAGGAGGAGGAAGGGAGAATGTGGGAATGTGCATTAACAGCAAATGTGACGAGGTCTAAATCATCTGCATACTTCAAACAGTACTCCCAGAGGAGAACTGCTGACCCACACCGTCATCCCCCACACATTAAAGAGATCATGTATGACACTAAGAACACACTGTGAGAGGGGCTGAGTGGTACGAGAGGGAGGGGGAAAGAAGATGTGTGAGTTCCAGACAGGCTTTGAGCGCCTTCATCTTCAGGCATGTTGCTACCTGCACTCCTCTTCCTGTGGTACACTCTCCCTTACTCCTCTCTACCACCCTATCTCCCTTCCTAACTCACTGTTTAACTATCTTTTAACGTTTAAACACCTCACTCAATTGTCTTCCTCACAAATACAAAATAGTGTTGAAATAGTATAACCTTTTACCCAAAAATAAGACAGTTAGTGGGACAGTTGTTCCAGTAGGCTATAGACCCCAGTAGGCTATAGGCCCCAGCTCACAGTTTAACAATTGATCCGTGATTGTAGGCATTGACTTAAATAGTAGCCTGTACCAAACTTATACAAATAGCCTGTTAAGTCACCCCTGGGAGAGCAGTTGTTTCCACTGAATGGAAAACATATGTCTATCGGGATAGCAAGGGGTTAAAAAAAATTCTGTCTTATTTCAAATTCAAAATTTTTGAAATATATTAAATAAATGAAAAGTCAAAGTGTTTGGGACTTGTTCGTTGAAGGATGCTGGTATGCAAGAAAAAGCTTTTCAGGAAGTCTATCTTACCCGTGATCATCTCTCTCTTAGTTTCGTCCAAGTGACTCGAAATTACATCCCCCATGGTTACAGGTGATCTTCACAGCCAGGCTCTTGTAATTACCACCCCAACTGCCGTAGTCTATTGTATACCCCAGGTGAAGGGGCAACAGAATCTCGGTACACAATACAAATATAAAAATGAAACTATTGAAGAAGAAGAAGTCCCTTTAGTGCCTCCACTCTTTAAATCGAGACCTAACGCAAATTAATGTACGTTATCCTAAGTTCCAAGAAAAAGCTTCGGTGTGGAGCGATTACAAAGACTTGGTCTCGGTTGTGGAACTGGATGGAGAAAATTTAAAAAGAGGGCTTGTTCACGTTGACAGGACACACCCTCTGAGAGTCATCATCACTTGTTCAACATGTTCAGCCAAGTCAAAGGTGTGGTCAAAGGTATAGCCTTTATATCATTCCTCGAGGAGAATCCATTTTTCTTTATATTTTAACTGCAGCATAATAATAATTATTATTATCGTTACAAAATATTATGTTCAAATGTTTATTTATAAAATAATAATAATTGTATAGCATATTGTATTTAGTCATTAAGTCAAATTAATCCAGTTATAGTGGATTTTAATATGATCTATATAGTATGATTTGTTTATGTTTATAGAAAAACGTCCTCGATCAAGGTTGGCCTCTTGAAGGGATGAAGAATGCAAGAAGATGCGCAGTGCCACCATGTGGTACAACTGTTAAATGCACATTTTATACAGAAACATTACAATAATGTGTTATTATAATGCTATACGGCAATGCCTTTTTATAAATAAATAAGATAGGCGTTATTGCTAGGGATTAACACATACTACATAATAAAATAGGCTAATGGTCTGACTGTAGATTCCTAACTCTAACCCTCTTACAATTTGTTCAGATCAACCCATTTATTAAAGTTGGTTAATGTAAAATATCGTGCACGCATGTGTGGTAAAAGTAGCAGCTGATATGAAAATTGTACTAGTCCATCTAATAAGGGGCCATGCGGAAGGATACGCAGTGACGTCTCAAACTGGCCTCTCCGCATTTCAGTCGTCAGCTGCGAAGTGTGCACATTCGTTCTAACGGGGAGGTAACAGAAAAGGAATATATAGAGAGGGAAGTAAAGGGCGAAGCACGGTCGAACACACATAGGAGCATCATGGCACCCATTGGATTAAAGGCGGTGGTCGGAGAAAGTAAGAGTATTTTATAATCTTAAGTAGTTGTAATTAATTGCAGAGTTGTAATTAATTGCAGAGATGTGTTTTCTTGGATGCGGTAAAAGCGCCTTGTGGATGCTAGATTGCATCCCTTCAGGATGCGACTAGCTTTATGTGAGCTGATGGTACCCTATTGTACAAGCAGAGAAGCTAATATGCGAGTCTGGGACCTACAGCTGTGCCTTTGCTCCTTGGGCCTCAGCGATGCGAATGCGCATTATATTATGGATTATTACCTGAACAACGTCTATTTTTCGTCAAGGGACTAATGAGAAATCAAAGCATCATCTCACATTGAGTTGCTTTGGTCGAGACGAGCACAGAAACGCCCATACCCACTCAGAAAATACCAATAATGTACTGCACCAGGGCCGCATCGTTTATGTTTTTCCAAAAGATTTCGGACATTTGTAATTGCAATATTTCCGATCGGCATTACATAATTTACAATTTATTTTAAGTGCTGATTAAATTGTGGGCCAATTAGTATTCTCTATCCAGCTGCCCAATGTTCAGAGCGCCGTTGGGATTCCCCGGTTTCAGCAGTGCCTCACCCCCATGATGGATCACCAGTGGATAGCCCTATAGGTTGCGTGCTCAGGCCTGCCTATTTTAACGCTACACATTGTAAATTACTTTTAAAACATGTTAATTAGTTTTAGTTTAAGAGGTTTGATCATTTCTTTCAATGGGAAAGAACGGCTGCTTCTGATTGAAAATCCGCATTCTATGAGTTATTGCCATAACACATGGCCCTATAGTAGTCTACGCTGCAGTATTCAGAACCTATTACGAGCACTGCGCTACTGACAGTCATTGTTTCGTGATCCCCCTATCATAAGGGTTTCTTTTTATAGTTAATGTCGGTATCAAAGTGAACCAAGCTCATTCATATTTGAAATAAGGTGACCAGCAGATGAAGCGATCAAACATGTAGTTGCAGCATGACTAAGATTTCTAAAGGCTTTTGTTATGTTCTGATTCAACATTTTGCCTTTCTCTATGACCGGTTAATGTTGATTGGGGTCAACGAAGTGCAAGTGCTCAGAGATTTCTGTGCGATAAGGCAAGATGACAGCACTGTATTTTGAGATCCAAAATTAGAGCCAGATCTGCAGCAGATGAAATGCGAATATAGATCAGGACAACAATTTATATATGTTTTTTTATTTATCTCGGCAGGTGTATGGCCATTAAACTATTGGTCCTTAATTGTGTGGTATAAAGCGCTTGTTTAAACTAAATCACAATCTTATTTTGTCGAAGATTAAGGACGGGTTAGTTTACAACCTTTAAAAGCACAAGGCGTAACATAAGTAAGCATCTCCAGTAAGTAAAATACTACGCAGACAATACTCAAACCTTGTGGATAGCTGAGTCATCAATTTCCATACGATATCTTATTTGATTGTTCTGCCTTTTCGCACTATATGCATATCCGCCTATTAGTTCTGATGATCTTACATTTTTTGCCAATGTTTGCTGTTGTAGTCTATCAAGCCTATATCCCAGGCTAATGAAACTTAAAAAAAGCGTTGTCCCTTAAAACGAATGCATACATTGCATATTGTAGGAGATACATGCCAGCTTAATAAACAAACTTAATAGCTTTCAATATGAATAATACTATTATTGAAACGCTAATATGGTATGTTCACACTTTTGCCGAGGTAAAAGCATTGAGCGGTACCACTACTCAGTATGACTGGGGGGATGCTGACTGAGTGCTAGCTTAGCTTGGATTGGTTAACGGACAGGAACGTGCGCAGGGGCGAAGCGCTACACCATATACCCTCTGCAGCACGCACAGGGGGGGATGGGAAGCGAACATAGCTTATTTCCCTCATCCCTCGAATAGCAGTATAAAAATATACCTAGTTATTGACAATTGCAGGCAAACACAATAAACCAATGCGATATTTCTAAATGTAGCATTTCTGATACCTTAGGATAAATTGGAATACTATCCTTTGGAAAAGCCTAGACAGTGCTTGAAATCAAATACAAGCGAAATGTCATGTTTCCCTTTACGATGAGACACAGCATCAAATAGAGTACTGTCATTCAAATCAAATCAATCAATCATTAGTAAAAAGAGTGTAGGAGGGATGGAAGGATGGAGGGATGGTTACTGATGTATCATTGCAATAGCCTATCATTTACATTTAACAGCACTGATGGTATAGATTTAAGTGTTCAATTCTGTTGCTGTATAAAATTGACATTCATGGACACAGACAAAGAAATAGAGGAGAAGAAGAAAATAAAGAACGAGATTAACAAAGAGCGAAGCCGGGAAAGAAAGGAGAGATAAAAGAAGGGAGCAGCAGATGAATGTGGTGGGACACGTGCCAAGCAGGGACACAGCCAAACTGGGCCATGACTCCATCCTACCCCCATGACTCAAAGCATCATTTGAGCGTCACTTTTCTGAATGAACGACATGCCTGCTTTCTGTTATTTTGGTGTAGTGCGGATCATGCTGTTCCAAAGAAATGTAGAACATGTTTTTGACTGTAGCCAGGGATTCATGTAAAAAAATAAGTACTGCTGCTTTCTTTAGAGATTCTAAAAGCTGAATAATCCAATAACTAGGATCTTGATCATCTGAAGAATTGATTAGTTGCCCAACCTAATTGGTTATGGAAATCATTCTAAAAGGTTGATGCTTGTATCATATCTAATATGAGCATATTAGACATATTAGACATTTCTTTAAAACTGAAACACTTGAAACTCCATCTTTTCATTTAATTGTAAGAGTTCCAGTGTGGGCCTTCTAGTTGGGACAGCCAGGTGCAAGTGATCTCCGGGTCATCTCCATGTGTAAGGCTTTGTAGTGATGATGTCCCACCTCCCTCTGCAATAAGTGAGACAGGACAGAGAGAGACTGCAGGAGGGAGGGTATCTACAGATGGAGCAGGATAGTCTGGCCTGCACTGACCTTGGAAGTTGTTCAGCGTCACACACACACACACACACACACACACACACATACGTTTCTCTCGGCTCACTGTCTGAATCATTGCCTGCAACCTGGTCTGCTGTTTCTAAAAAACAGTCCACCCAGATAGACCCCATGCTATAATGGCTTTATATAATCAAATTGTCTGACAAAAAAAACCTATTTCTAATGCATTTACTTTGAGTTTACTATATGACAAATACAATATTCCTTTTCCTCTGGCTGAGGAAGAGTGCTGCGTCAGAGCTGGCACAGACCCCCCTCCTCTTCCTCCCACTCACTATGGAAGCAGGCATCTCCATTTCTTAAACAAAACGCACACACAGTTGGAAGACATTTAACACGTAGTAAACATCTTTCTAAGCACATATAGATACCTTTTGCACAAGTGCCAAGATGTACCAGCATCAGCACCAGCCCCCCCCTCCTCTCTCTCTCTCTCTCTCTCTCTCTCTCTCTCTCTCTCTATCTATCTCTCTATGTATCTCTCTCTTTATCCTCCGCTCTCTCTTTCTCTCCTCCAGAAAACAACATTAATGGATGCTTATGAATTCTGATCTTGATGCAGTTGGGGAAGACAGGACAACGAGAGAGAGACAGAGAGAGACAGAGAGAGAGAGAGAGAGAGAGAGAGAGAGAGAGAGAGAGAGAGAGAGATGGAGTAGGCTGGAATATCAGGTTGTACTGCTTTTTATTGCAGGCTGTTTAATCTTCAAGGGAACGCTAGCCCTATCAGAATGACAGTGATTTGGTCAAGCCTCCACATAAATCAACCAAAGCTCCTTAAACTTTCAACAACCCTCTCCTTAACACACACACACATCCTGCTCAGCTCCAGATCCTGCCATGACGTGACATCCCAATCCGTTTTCTAGGCCCCTACTCAGCTAACTTTTAGAGTGCCAGCCATTTTCAACAGCACTAGTGTTGCACATTTTTAGAATTAGTCTGCAGTTGTACCGCATTTGTAGAAGAGGATGAATATTCTCCGCAGAGATCTGTATCATCAATGTGTGGCAAGTCAAGTGCTCCATCAGAATAAATAAGTCACAGTATTTCCTACAGTTACATTGAAAATGGGTTTTCTCAAGGAAATCTTAGCTGTTAGCCCAAATGCAACTGCCCCAACCATGTGTGCAGGGTTCAGTTTGGACGTCCTCGTTTAATATCAATGTTCTCACTGTATGTGTGGATGCCCTATTATAACTTTGTTGTCATAGCAATAGCTAAAGAAGAGTATGTCTGTTGGTCTTGACCAAATTAGCCCTGCAATCTTCTCCCTCCTCCAGGTCTTGTGCCATCTCCTTTCCTCTGTCTCTATCAGTGACGGTTCTCTGTCTGCACTCGTTGAACTGAGATGGGAAAATAAACTTGGGGCCTATGTGCCAAATAAATCAGCTTCATGTAGACCAATGTACTGCCCCTTCTGCCCTTACTGTATGCACTATCCTAACGGCTGTAGCTCAGTTCGTAAAGGAACTGTGTAACACACTAGCCCAGGAACCATGTGCTGTTAGAGCCTGAAAAGTAGATGAAATGCCCACAAACAGACACCAGAGAATAGGCCAGTATGTTATGATATATGTAGCTCACTATTTGACAGAGAGTTCCATCAGGTTATATGGGAATACTGTGGAGACATTTTAGGGATGTTTTCTATGGTACATTTATCAAGCGATGCCTCTTCTTGTTATAATCGGAGACACTTTGTCGTTTCCTTCCGTTTTCCTGTTAGTCTAGGCCACGGGAAAGGGTCATCTGGTCCATCTATCTCCTGTTCTGGCATGACCTACTGTATAATAGCATGACCTTTGACCTTAGAAAAAAAAGAAGGTTTGAGGCAGCCAGAGCTACCAGTGTACAACTCCAATGATGTTTCGTAGCTGCTTTGTGTTCATTTTTTAGCTTTTGATCACAATGCTCTAAGAAACATGGGCTTATGTAACGACAGACTGGGCTCACAGGGGTGCACAGTCATGGCAGTAGACGATTGGTTGGCTGGCTCCTTTTTCTGGTTGATGTCACCGAGAGATGGCCACTTAGAGAGAGCCGACTCCATCCTGTTCCATCCTGCTCCTTCTGTTACACTGAAGAGCCCAATATACCATCAACAGTCTACTACTCCATCATTTAGTGAATTCTGACATTTATTAACAAAATGGTATTGTTTCCCTATTGCTTGTATTGCTTGCTCACTGTATGTTGTGTATGCTATTAAATGTATTTATATTTCACACTAACGAGGGTCTTAGAAAAGGCTACCTTATATGTCAGGACCATGCCGTCAAGCCTCTAATGCTTTTAACGGGATAATTAGGGTGGAGTGTCCCCTGCTGTGTGCCTCCCAGGACCAGGAACTGAGCCATACTAGAGGTTGGGAGATGTAGTCCAATGGTATGTCTCTCCTACCTACTGTCTCTTTAAGGTCAGAGGTGTCAGATGTTTCCCTGAGGAGTGATGCTATGATGCTCCATGGGTCTAATAATGGAATCATAGGTGCGGGTCCCGTAGGGCCAGCCTTCATGTAGCTAAAGGGATGAAATGTCAACAGGCATGGCTGCCGATCTACATGTCATGGCATAGACAGCCTCTTTGTTGGGGTCGGGGTTGTGGCTGCTATTGGGTTTTACTATAGCAGAATGATCCCTCATGACTTAACACTACAGATATCTAGGCATACACTCACTGAAACTGAAGTGTTCCTTTGTAGATAAACTGCTCTCAAAACATTCGCATTGCTCACAGCACACATGACCTTCAAAGAGGGTAAAAAGAGGTGCGGTGCCACGAGTCTACCTCAAAGGTTGCTTAGGCCTCACTGTAAAACAGGGCTTTGTCACTGTGTTTTGTATTTTGAAAGGGGATACGGGAATTGAAAGCAATCGAACATACTTATCTAATAGCTTGTTTGCTTTATTCTAGCTTAGCACAGCCATGGCCATTTGGACATTTTATCTTTGCGTTTTGCAGCCCCACTACTCTGCCTATAGTTTGGAAGATTGTTCTTTTGTGTCTGTCTGTGTGTGTGTGTTGTCTGTGTGTGTGTGTTCTAGCTGGTTGACACAGCTGTTGCAGTGTTTGTTCAGGTTGGTTTCCCTCCTGTATGACAGACCTGGTATGTAAGCGTATTGTTATGCTGTTATGCCACCAATAGAGGGTCAGGGAAGGACTAAGGTCAATAACAAGTACCCTTCAATAGGCCGACTTCATCGTAATCTCTTTGCCTACCCCTCAATTAGAAACATTCTATTAGAGGGGGTACATGAAGGCAATACATTCAAGAATAAATGATTGAACATGTGGAATTACTAGTTATTGTGATAAAGATATCGTATGGGATTTTTTCATTTGTGTGTAAACAAGGACAAAAGAGCAAAGCGAAGCAGCGAGGACTGGCAGGAAAAGGGAAAGTTAAAGACGGATATCCCCGGCTCTTCCTCAGTCCTCATCCTGCATGCCGGCTTCCTGCTGTGCAGAACGAGCTGGAAGCAGACTGGAGCTGACTCAGGGAATCACTCCTAGACAGTGGACCCAGGCTATGAACACAGCAACTTCATGGGATTTTGACGGTCTTTCCTAAAGCTAGTCAGAGAAGAACCCTCTCTGTCATATTATCGCATTGCAACTTTAGCGTTGAAGTAATATCTTCTCTCTGTATTTTTAAAAATGATCTTTAATCTTTCTGACCTCACAGTTAAATGTCAGTTTGAAAGGTGAAAAGAATTAGGACTCCTTGAACAGGGCCAACGTTCTTACTTTGAAAAGGGTACTATCATTGCCTTGATTTTTACCACCAGGTCAATATAAATATTTTAAAAAAAGTATTTGTTACCGTTAAAGAGATACAAATTAGCATCAGATCAACCACACAAATCCATGTTCTTTTCCCATGGATGGTCTCCGCATTATCCAAGTTCACACACGCCTCCCCTTTAATCTGCAGTAATCCATCTATCCCTGTGCACCCAGATGTTAGCCGGATCCAAAGAGCTTAGCGGTTTATATATTCAGTGATACAGTGACATGTTACATGAGAAAGCACCCTAAATTGGTTTATCTTAATACTGCAGCCAGATGGTCAAAAGAACGATCGGGCTAATTTCAGGACTGCTGTTAGAACATGGCTGCAGTGCTCTGGTTAACAGAGAACGGGGTAAGCACAGAGAGTGGTCTATCTCTATGGGGATAAGGCTCAATTCATATACTGGAGGTCAGTACTCAGACGCTTCAATATATCTGGTACAACATTTTTATGATGCGTCCTAAATGTTTATAAATAGTTGTATATTGTGAAGGGCGGGTATCTTGCATTGGTGGCAATCTGGAGAAAACAGATGGTTTTACAATGTAAGTATCATGGCATCATGGTCTCTGGCTGCATCTGACTCTTTTGTGTTTTGCTGTCCTCCATTTTAGAAGCTCCAGTGAAAGATTATCATTATGCTTTCTAGAGACCTTCCCCCTAGTGACAACATACTACTTGTGCATTAGCTACAGCGTGGTTTACTGCTAGCCTGCTCCCTAATGGTTCTGTGCTCTATTTTAAAACCACTGGGAGCATACACTACCCACCCAATATTACACCAAATATGTACAGACAAAATGGTGGACAATTTTGTTGACAGAAAAAGAGACTGATAAAAACAGTCAGATGAATGTAGCTTACAGACACAATTGGAGCGAGGAGTGAAGGCCAGAGCCATATGCTCACCCTAGGCAGAGAAGGGAGTTCGGCCAGTAATGCATGCATGAGCTCATCTTACATCACAAACACACAAACACCCATAAACAAACACTTACACCCTACATGTACAGTAGGCTCATGCACAAAACTAAATTCCGCTAATATAAATAGTGCTGTAATCTACTAAGGGTTGGGGGCTTTGCTTTACAAATATTTTTGCATCTCCTGGTAAGCATTCTCTAAGAAGCCTAATGATTTCAGACCTGTTATCTACTTCAACCTCACAGATAATAAATGTGTTTAATATTTAATCATTATTATTGATTATTATTATTATTATTATTATCAACCTCCGAGTTGTTATAGAGTCTAGGAGACCTGGATTCTCTGCTGTTTGCTTATCAAGCTAAACTAAGTATCAACGTTAGGTATTAACTATTAGGTATATGCTTTAGAAGGTTAATTGACATTTTCAACTATTATATGGTTTTCTAAGAGCTTCTGTTTTGAAGTTCAATGTTTAATCTACACTATGGATGTTCTTACGTTAACGCCTCTCAATGAAAACAGAGTAGAAACCTATGTATCAATGTACAAAGTACCATCCAATCCATAGGGCAGTACTGAGGGGACAGTGTGGGAGCACACAGGGATGCTGCTCTAAAAGAACTAAAGGATGATGCTTGAGCTCAAAGAGGAGGTGGAGCACATCCGGTTGGCACGCTGTGTATCTGTGTGTTTGTGTGTGTGTGTGTGTGTGTGTGTGTGTTTGTTTAAAAGAGAGAGAGAGAGGCATCTTTCACCACATATTCTGTCACTGGTGTACTTAGCGTGGTGTGGACACTGAAAGGTGCCTCATGATGTGACATGACATGATTGGCTTTGACGGTGTGTGTCCTCCTCAGGGGTGCTCCCAGTGGCCAAATGGGTTTTCTCCTGTCTTCTGTTTTTCATGCTATCAAACGTCTTGCTCAAACAGAACACGCACAGTGTTGTAATGAAATAAACCAAGATGTACTCGGGCGCTCAAAGCTCCTTTGATGGGGAGGGAGAAGTGGAGCTGACTTGTCTCCTGTCTTCCACAGAGATAATGAACGATGTCATCAAGAAGGTCAAGAAGAAGGGAGAATGGAAGGTAAGAGACCCACCACTTTTCCCTCGGCGCTCCTCTGGTTCTCTTGCCATCGTTGTCACTCAGTTCTCGTTGTTCCTGACTGTGGTGCTTGTGGTCCATGCTGTTGCCAGGCGCTGATCGTGGACCAGCTGAGCATGCGGATGCTCTCTTCCTGCTGCAAGATGACGGACATCATGACGGAGGGCATCACCAGTAAGAACTTATCTCCTCCCAGGAGTGGACCACCATTTTGTCACTGTCTGACTTTTCTCTTTGCTGACTGCTCTCTCCCTCTCTCCTCTCTTCCCCAACTGCTGTCTCCCTATCTGTCTCTCTGTCTCTCTGTGCCTCTCTCTCTCTGTCTCTGTCTCTCTCTCTCTCTCTCTCTCTCTCTCTCTCTCTGTATTTGTGGAGGAGATAAAAAAGCGACGAGAGCCTCTGCCCACCCTGGAGGCCATTTACCTGATTACCCCCACAGATAAGGTGCGTACACACACCCACACACACACACACACACACACACACACACATACACACACACACTCACACACTCTTTCTCCCAGTGTATATTTAGAAGTCTGTGTCTGGCAAGGTGCCTATTCACACCCTCCACAGTGAACATATGTCACTGTGCTTTATAGGAAGACTCAGTGTGGCCAAGCACGCTGTTGATTCAGCCAAGCCACACCACACAACACAGTCCTCTGTTAACACGGATTCACACTTACACACACACACACACACACACACACACACACACACACACACACACTCACATATACATTATGTGCACAGATGCACACAAACTGGCCTGCATGCATGGAGAACGCACACCAAACACACTGAAACATGTATCCGCCCCCGCCGACACGCGGGCAAGCGCTCCTCACGCTGTCTGTGGTCTCTCTTGTGTCCTCCAGTCGGTGAACACCCTGATCGGAGACTTCAAAGACCCCCACTCAGCCAAGTACAAAGCAGCCCACGTCTTCTTCACTGACTGTGAGTACCTGAGCGTAGTGTTCCCGACAGAGAACCGCATGGGATACCAGGCTTCTCCTTGCTCTTTGAGTGGAGAGGCAGAGAGAGGGAGAGAGCGAGAGAGAGAGAGAGGGAGAGAGAGAGAGAGCGAGAGAGAAAGAGAGCGTACCGGTGCAAACACAGAGACGTGGTGACAGACAGAGCCATTGGTAGGGCCTTCTGTATAACACACATCATTGATAATGCGCTGCAGGGTGGCTAGGTCAGAAACTCAGCTTTGCACATTTGAAATTGAAACATTTAAACAAAGACGAGTAATGTCATCAAATGTCATTTGAGTCGAGGCAACCGGCAGGAAGAGGAAATGTCAGCGTGTCCGGGAATATGCAAACGTTTCCGCAGGTTCAAAGAACCCATTTATTAAAATCATCCTGCCATGGCGGACCCCCTCCCCCCCCTCCCCCCTGCGCTAAAGAGACAGAATTCCCTGTCATGTTCCACCATGACCCTCCATCTTGACATTTTTAGTCCTCTCTTTGTCCTTTTGCAGTTTTCATTCCGAATGACACGCCGCGTGTGTGTGTTGTGCTTTTTTTTTGTATGCGGCGTCCGCACGCATCCGCCAATTGACAGCAGCTCAAACTAAAAGGCTCTCCTTCAAAATGGAGACACAAAGAGAATGTCAAAAGATGGCATGGTGCGTCCCATTATGGCCTTTGGTGACGGGAGGGATTGGTACCCACGCCAGTCTCCCAGACCGTCTCACCATCACCATGCCAGCCTCGTTTATACGACTAACAACAGTTTCTATAAGCCAATTGGCTTTTTTTCTTTCTAGCACATTTAAGGAATATTGAACTTTTTTTGTTTTGTTTGGTTTTTTACACTAACAAAGTTTCCTTATTACCACAGAAAGGGAGGTAACGGGGTTTGGCTTTGTGTAATGTCTTTATGTATTTATATAGTCTACATAAGTTTAAGATATCCATCATTTGTCATTCAACAGCTGTACTTTGAATGCCAATGTGATGTTATGCAAATGTATTCGCTTGAATATCACCGACATCCATGGATCACGGTACATGCAATGTGAATTTTATGTGCTCAGGCACCAAGCAAAATGACTAACGACGTGCCACGGGCGTGTGTTGTGCAAAATTCTGTGACAAACTATAAGAATAAAACACTGAAAAACAGCCAAAAGATCTAGAGAGCAATTCCTCCCAAACATTTGACCATCCACAGAGGTAAGTAGCAAAGGCCATTTAATATATATATATATATATATATATATAGATATGTGTATATTTGTTTATCCTCAACTAGATTTACAGTTGGGAAACACATAAAAACAAATATACAAAACTAACGACCAATGTTCATTTTGTAAATACACTGTTGCCTTTATGCACTTTATGTAGTGAACTCCTCCAGCAACAATATCTACATATCTAGACTGTCATGAAGAAGAGGTGAGGAGCGTTCGATACACCCGCATGGTGAGGCTTCATCATGTTCACCATGACCTCTATTGCATCACATGTAACAACAGCATAAATGCCAGCAGCCTTTCCCCGCCATTGCACTGTCTCAATCTTTACCTTGCGATCATGAGCATGTATTGATTTCAGATTTTACTTTCTTTTTTTTTTTACATGAATAAAAGTTTCTCTCTCTCTCTCTCTTTCTCTCTCTCTCTCTCTCGCTCTCTCTTTCTCTCTCTCTCTCTCTTTCTCTCTCTCGTCTTTGTCTTTCTCTCTTAATTAATTTTTTTGTCTCTTTCTATTTTTTTACTTCTCCTTTCTTCTTCTCTCTCTTTTCCTAGATACGTTTTTCCTCTCGCTCCATCTCTCTCTAGCTCCTCTATTGTTGATGTACTACCTTGCTGTACCCTATTGAATCGGAGTCAACGTGTTGATAGAAGTACAGCAACCCCCATATTCCCCTCTTTCTCTGTTTTCAATTTGGTGCTCGAGTGGAGACATCATTCATGTGCTGTCCTCCTCACATAGGGGGTCAGTTTCCTCCGAAAGGAACCCTACTTGGGCCGCACGGACTGATACTGCCTTCAGCCTTTAACTGCTGCAGGACTCAATAATGCTGTCTATCGGTCTCAATTGGTAGGGGATAGCATTTCAAACTGTTTACAAATAACATTTTAAAAAGTGTTTTTAATCTCCCATTGATTTATCATTGCCGTTTAAACGTTTAACCTCTAGCCACTGCACCTTCAAATTAAATCTTATCGATTTTTTTAAACCAAAAAGGTTTTATGAAATGAGACATCATCTCAGTGATCTGATGAACAATATACATTCATCTCGTGGCCTTCAATAATATCTGGAGAAAACCACATCTTACTGTAAAGCTTTTGATGGTGCGTGGGAATGAATAGTCACATTGGTTATTATCATCTGATTTTCAGTGTACAAGGTCTGCGATCAAATATTCATGCCAAGGTGCGATCTTTGAAGACCGACTGTGGTTGGGTTGAAGGACAGTGACCCAATTACATTACGCACACACACACACACACACACACATACGCCCACAAACTCTAACACACACACACACACACACACCCATACGCCCAGAAAATCTAACATCCACACACACACACACACACACATATGCCCACAAACTCTAACACACACACACACACACACACACACACACACACTGAAAAACAGTCTTTTGAATATTTCAACAGCTGTCCATAAAAATGACTTGTGTGGAAGATGAGCAAACTAATGTATTTCCATAAGGTCATCTGAGGACCAGCAATAGGATTTCATTGAAGAAAAAAAACCCCCACATACATCCAACCACCACTCTCCCCATTTGGCTCTCCTCTATGCATATTTGCCCAAGAGCACTGCTTTATAGGTTTTTTTTTATTCTGTCCGTGGTCCCCTCTTCCCTGTCTCATATTTATTTCGCTCTTTGTTTCCTGTGTGGCTGAATACTGAACAGTCCAGGCGGGCGGCAAGCACACACACAAAAAGGGGGAAAATAGAATTGGCTCCATTTTTCTAAATTTGATCTAATTTGTGTAATTTCTCCAGCATTCCGTCCCTCCTCAGATGGCCCCATGCGCCTTGTGTGCGTCGGTCCCAGGAAAAACCCGGAGCCTCGGACACTTACTGGGCTAATTCAATCCCGTCTCCAGCCCGCCGGTGTGGATCCCCATTCACACTCACAAACAAAAACACAAACAAACACACACACACAGAGAGACACACACATACACAGAGAAAAACACACACACACACACGGAGACAGATAGAGAGAAACACACACACACACACACACACACACTCACTCTCTGAGACAGTACATTGGCCCAAAGCGAAAGGCTCAGTTGGGCCCTATGATTATGAAGATGAGCGAGACCAGAGAGCTGCAAGCTGTCCGCTGCCCCCGGTGGCCCATAGCCCCTTCTGCATCACCCCCCACCCCTACGCCCCCCCTCAACCGACAGAACGAGGCCCCCAGTCCCCCCCCCCACCCCACCGCCTTAACCGACAGAACCAGCCCCCAGTCCCCCCCCACCCCACCGCCTCAACCGGCAGAACCAGCCCCCCCCCGCTAGCCTGTTCCGAGTCTGACACCCCTGGAAGCCCCCACGGCGAATGATCCATGGCGAATGGCTGGTGTCTTTGTGGCGCGGTCTTTTTGTTCAGCTCCTGTCGGCTTTTTTATCACCCCTTCTCGTTCTGTTGTTTTTATCGTCTTCATAACTCATTACGGCGGCAGTGCTCTCGGAATCCCCCGTAGTGGAATACACGGGCGTTCATGTTCCATTTGAGAACACACATGCAGGCGGGCGCACATAAAGTCACACGCACGGAGACGGGCAAGATCACGCGGACACACCAAGAGATGCGGGCGCGCACGCCCCTCACCCTCACACACACACGCGCGCACACACACACACACACACACTCAGACATGCGTACACACTCACCCTCATACGTACACACTCAGACACGGACACACACTCACCCTCACACACACACTCACCCTCACACACACACACTTACCCTCATACACACACACTCAGACACGCATATGCTGAAGCCTCACAAACACACACTCAGACACGCACACTCTCCCCCTCACACATACACACACACACACACACTCAGGCACGCACACTCTCCCCCTCACACATACACACACACACACACTCAGTGACACACACACTGACACTGAAGCCTTGCTGAACAGATTCCATGTCTGTGTCTCCACCAGATGAACCCCCCCCCCCCCCCCCCACACACACACACAGGGACAGGTGAAGCGTGTCAGGTGAACCCACCGGAGCGCCAGGTGTGAACACCTTGGTGTGACACAGCGACCCCCCCTGCCCCCCCCTCCGCCCCGGGGGGGGTGACCAGGCCGACGGCAGCAGCAGCAGCTGTGGCTCCGACAGACAGATGGTCCAACAGGGGGACCCCTCCACTGACACTCTGGCTAATGGCAGCCGATGGGGGCCCCGGGGACAGGGGGGGGGGGGGTTTGGGAGGAAGGCGGTGCAGGCTGTGCTTCGGAGACGGGCGAGACGCTTAAAACGAATCGGGCTGGAGAGGCGGGAAGCATGCGGAGCACTGGAGGGGCGTCCGGACTCGGAGCGGGGGAGAGTGGGGCGGGGATGGGGGGGGGGGGTGAAGTGTTTGCCACTTTGTGGGACGCGGAGCCACATCAAAAGTCAGCACAGCACCACAACAGTTCAACTGAGCACAGTTAACTATACCTAGCACAGCATAGCATGAAGCAGCATAGCAACTAACAGCACAGACCCAAACAACACAGCACAGCAGAGCCCAGCACAGTCCAATACAACACAACAAATAACAGCACAGACCCACCCAACACAGCACAGCACAGCTAATATAAGCCCAGCCCAGCCCAGCACAGCCCAGCCCAGCCCAGCTAAGCCCAGCACAGCAAATATAAGCACAGCACAGCACAGCACAGCACAGCACAGCCCGGGACAGCACAGCAAATATAAGTACAGCACAGCACAGCAAATGTCAGCACAGCACAGTTCACTGTGACCAGGCCTGGCAAAGTTCCCTCCACGGAGTCCAGCTGAGCGGCTCCCCCTGCAGCAGTGTGTCTGTCTGGCGGCTGGGTGTGATGGAGACAGTGCGAGAGGAGCCATTACACTGGGAGGGAGGCGAGATGGGGGCCGGTGACCTCCATAAGCCCTGCTAAACACTGCAATCACAGCCAATCCAAGGCTAAGATAACGCCCTTCTCTCCTCTCCGCGTGTCTCTCTCTGCCTTTCCCCCCCTCTGTCTCTCTCCCTCTCCCTGCCTTTCCCCCCCTCTCTCTCTCTCTCTCTCTCCCTGCCTTTCCCCCCTCTGTCTCTCTCTCTCTCTCTCGTTTTTCCCCCACTCTCTGATTCCCAGGTCTCAGCCTCAGGACTATTTCACCAAATCCGGGATACCCGACAGGTGCTTTTCTAAACCGTGTTTCCTGATATTTTTCACACGTCGAATAATTAACGTGATGTAGACGCCCTAAGACGCCATGAATGTAAGGGAGCTAGGAAAACAATAGGATAATGTCTGTGCAAGACCATAAACGGAGAACGTCGGTAAGGGCACGAGGCTTCTTAACATTCAGAGATGTAAATTCGAGGAGGTTCATAAACCCTGTGAGCTGCTATAGTGCCCTCTGAGACCGTGTACCAAGCAGATCAGGTGAGTTCTCATTCATGAAGAAAGCATGGATTTGGTCTGGGATCAGATAGCGCACACATACACAAAGACACACAAACAGCCCCCCCCAGTCACACAAAACATCCCACATTAATAATCATCAGGGTCATTTCCATGTCTTTAATATGCAGGTGCGCTTGGGTGCCATTTGAGAAATCAGCGATGCAGCTGTTTAAAACAGGAAGTTTCAATTCCTTAACGTCCTTCCCGAAACCCCGTTAACCGACACCCCCCAAATGAGATAGGAAGGGAATAATTGGGCAGTGACAAAAGTTGCATGGGTCCCTGGGAGAGAAAAAGTTACAGGCGCGCTCACACACACACACACACACGCACACACACACACACACACACACACACACTCACACACACACACACACACACACACACATAAACACATCAGTTAACACATAAAGATACACAGTCAGGAAGGGACGATTAGCAGCTGTTTACTATTTGGGTGGATGGTTTTAAAAACATATGAACTCTTGCTCAGAACAGCTTTTCAACGGTAACTAACGACAGCAGTGAAAATGTTTTGCTGCCTGTTATTTGGTATTAACATGGTGCTGCTAGTTAAGTGTTCTCACTTCTCCACTGTAGTGGTAGGCATACAAAGCAGGATGCTCTCCATCGCCTGAGTAGACTAATACGTTGAGTACTGAAGAAGTGTGCTTCTCGAGCACACGTTTCCAGAGAGATTTAGATTAACATTTTCCTAATCATTTCCCTTCTTCCTCTCCTCCTGAGAAGTGAGGAGCAGTTTATGGGATTTTGGAGTGTTCGTCAACACCGAGATTCCCCTCCGATATGAAACCTCCTTGAATGCAGCCCCCCTGGCTTGACACCAACCATTGTGTGTGTGTGTGTGTGTGTGTGTCCCAACCCCCCCACCCCATCTGCGTCTTCTTGTATTAGCTAAGACTCTCACTCGTCTTGTGCTACAAACAGCCACCTCAATTTCCCCCCTTCACCCCGGGCAAGAGCTGCATGTCACTTTTTCAATAAGACCATCCAGATTCTTTCATTACCCATGAGAGATATGATATCCACCGACTGTTGCCATATGAATTTTCATAAATCTTCCTCTTTTTTTTATTTTTATTTATTTTTTGCCGAGAGAGCAAAGCGCGTGATGCTTTAATTATTTACAAATGCTGTGAACATTTCTCCGATAGGCCACGCAGGAGGTTGAACAAGGAAATGTTTTCGCTCATTACTCCTGTGACATTTTACTTATTGACGATTCCCACGGCGCACCAGTATATTCTGATTATGTGTACATACAACGATAACAATCTACAATGCTTAATGGAATACACCGTCGAACTGCGATACACACCACTGGCTAATGAGCGATGCGTCGTGGATACTTGATCCATAACATCGGCATGTCCCATTTTTTAAATCAAGTCATGCTTCCTAGTTTACTAACATTGAGATTGATTTCGGTTTTTGCTTTGCCCTCCGTTGCACTGCGGATACAGGTTTGAGGTCTGGCCTCACTGAACGCTCAACTCTGTCGTGCAGATCGTCGACAGTTCGTCCTTGTAGATAGACGCCAGAGAGAGAACGTGAAAGAGAAAGAGACAAGAAGGGGATGGAGAGCAAGAGAAAGAGAGAAATAGAGCGACAGAGAAGGAGAGAGAGAGAGAGAGAGAGAGAGAGAACAGAGAGAAAGCTAGGGAGACTCCACATAGGCAACAGTCAATGTTCATCTCTTTTACATTTGTGCCTGGTGCCTTTTGGTAATAAATCAACCTCCAGTCTTCACTCGGAGGCCCAGCGACAGTTTAATCATCCCATATTCTTGTGTGTTTAGCCGTAATAATTCGCCTCTATCACACGGAGACGGTCCTAGCTGTGATTAATGTGTAGAAAGGCAAAGAGACTGGAAAACCTAGAATACTGTTGATACAGTCTGGTGTCAGAGAAATGTGCCATGGGACTGTGAAGAAAAGAAAAGGCAGAGGTGTGGAGGGAAAGAGGGATAGGATGGAGGGAGGGAAGGAAAGATGAGGGGAAAGAAAGAAAGAAAGAAAGAAAGAAAGACAGGCAGGCAGGCAGGCAGGAAGAACGGACGCAGGGACGGACGGAAGGAAGGACGGAAATAGGCAAAATAAGAAGCCCGAGGAAGGAAGGATGAAAGGAAGGTAGAGAGGAGGTAAGGAAAGGCAAAAGAAAATAGAATGTAGTATAACAGAAAGTAAGTAAGTAAGGGAGGAGATTCTCAGAGAGTCACGGAGAAAACGAAGAATACACTTTGCATTTTTGCTCAATTTCCCCGTGAAAGTTTTAAGTGTGGGGAGTCTGACGTGGAGATAATGAAGATTGCGGTTTGGCTCTGTTGCCAGCAGGCCAGCGAAAAGAGAGGGGAAAGTCTCTCAAGCGCCATTAGACCAGCTGCATGTTATAAAACCGTCATGAGCGGAGTGGAGAACCCTGGGACGGGAGAGCAATAACAGAAAAGAAATGTCATATTTGCATATCTCAAAAATACATCACAGAACGGGCCGAACGATGGCTGAACACACACAGTTTTGCATATTGAGAGAAATTTCTTCAATATTTCTTTTTATATTTATTTCTTTTTTATTTTTTTTTAAGAGCGGCTGTTTAAATGCAATTCTAAGAGGAAGATAAAGGTCATGTTGAGAATTGGAGAAAACACGATGCTTTGGAATTAAGCCAAGATTGTGAAGAAGAAAAAAAAAAACACAGGGAGTCCTAAAAAAGAAAAAAGGACATTTACCAAGAAAGGCACAGTCATTTTGGTTGTATTCTCTCTGATGATGCGTTCACAAAGCATGGTTTTCCGCTTTGAAGTGGTGAAGGGGAATGGTGAGGGTGGGGGGGGGGCGGGGGGGGTTGAATACTCAATCTTCACGCCTGTCCGTCACAGACAGGGCCATCGATCCCTCGTTTCTCGCGAGCCACCTGATAAGGCGGCCGACCAAAGAGGAACGTCGGATACGACAGTAAGGGTGATCCGTGGGTTTTCCTTCTGGTCGCCCGTCAACACTCGTCCAATCTGGCAATCTGTGGCTTTAATCGCCTCTTGCTCAGACGGCGACTTCAAAGCTGCGTGGTGTGTTGTATGTTCTTACGGACGGACTGTGGTCGTATTTAAAGCAAATCGATAGGGTTTTCTGTTTTGTCTTGAAAAATGCCTGTTCTAGTTTCGACAACTTTTATATTACTTTCCTTTTGAAATGTTTCATGCCGGGTATTGTTCGCAGAGGAGCATTGGCTCCTGAACCCCTGGCTGGGGATTTGAACGTGGACAGATTGTGACTTCATTGTCTGTGGCCTATAGCTGCTTCTACCTCAGTAACATAACCCCACCTTACAGTGCGTGTACGGCTGTGGAGTATAGCCTGCCCGCCTGCACTGGTTCAGCCTTCAGCCTTCAGCCTTAATCAAGCATGTCTGCCGTTGTAAAGAAACATCTGATATCTCAATTATAATTATTTTTTTTGGGGGGTGGGATGGGGAGAGGTGTTTCTTTGTTTTGGTCTGAAACAGATGCGTTGCAATTCACCCCATTACAAACAGTTCGAGTTTCTCTCCAAAATTAATAAGATCATCTTGTTTCTATCTGATTGAAATGGATTCATTAATTATTTGGCTCCGGCGCTGTTGTTCCTGATTAATGAAGCGGTAAAGCCCAATTGGCTTGTGAACCGTGAAACGCTATTGGCTCGGTGGCGGTCCTCACCTGAATGCATTGTGAAGAGCCAGGCCTATGGGGTTCCTCAACTGAGGTTTTTGTGACACATTATTCATGGTAAAGCTGCTATTGGCACCTGCAATTACCAGCTCTCAGGTGTGCAGATCTTTAAATCCGTTGCTATAGCTACATGTCGTCATCATCGTTTCTGTTATCGCTAAAAGAGCAAGGATGATGAAAAAGTAGAATAGAACAGAACGGAACGGAACAGAACAGAATAGAATAGAACAGAAATTAATAGAAGATTTCTGCCAGCCATGTGACAAACCAACAAACGTTTGGTGCACAGGTGTTTCTCCATGCTGATGAAGGGCCACACACCGTTGACTGTTTTGGAAGCGGTGTCGTGCAGACGTCACACGCCCTGCGTCCTTCTCCACCTGTTTTACAGCCTCCAAGCCACCGTTTCTGCATGTTTATTCATCAACATGGTTGAGTGGTTGTCGTGTGCAGGGTCACTATTTTGACCTCTGCGTGGTTGTCTGCGCCCGGCCCTGGCAGGTGTGCAGAGGGTGATTCATGCAGACAAATAAACAAATGCTTAGTTTAACCAAGTGGCCTTTTAAAAGCTTACCACCTCGCGCCACCATTTTCTCTGTTTTTGTAAATGTCAGTTCCCCTCTGTTCACTGTTTATCGAGCCATCTAAAGCCCGTCAAAGGGAGAGAGAGGAAGACGGAGAGAGAGAGAGAGAGCGAGATTGAGTAGGAGGGAGAAGGACAGGGGAGGAGGAAGAGAGAAAGAAAGAGCGTGAACGAATGAGAGAGGAAACAAAAGAGAGAAAGAGAAAAAGAGAAAGATAGAGAAAGGGAGAGGGAGAGAGAGAAAGAGCGAGAGGGAGGGAGGGAGGAAGGGAGAAGGCCAGTTACGGACCTGGCGTTTTATAGAGCAGTTATGGAGGGTTGCTGGCCTTTTGGGTTTGAGCAATGTTCCCGCACCTCTTTGTCACTTCTCACATGGTGACTTTTAAAAGCGCATGACGGATGGCCTGCTGCTCGCCGGCTCCAAATTAAACTGGAAATGGTATCACTCAAAGTTAACACCCCCCCCCCCACACACCTCTCCCCCCCCCCCCTTCCCCCCCCCCTTACCTCGTGGAGCGCAAACAACCTGCGGCCATTTTAAAATGAACGCATCGCCATGGCAGCCAGGCCGACCTCGCCGTGAACCCGCGCGTCTCCGTCTGTTTCCTATTTAGATTATGCCCGTAGTAAATGCATATGGGCACGCTTCTCCACCATCCCTCCATCCCTCCATCCCCCCCCCCCCCCACCCTCCCTTCTTACCTCCCGCCCGTAGGCGCGATGCGTTCGGTGGGCAAACATGACACCGGCGTACCCGTGCTCTCGTAAAAATAATTGCGCGGGGTTCAGTCATGACTGTAACCCGTCTCCGCGTGACAATTACCGCCGCCACCCCCCCCCCCCCACGGTTCAGCCCATAAAAGGTGGGTTCACGGGGGGGGAGGGGGGGGGGGGTTCTGTTTGACGTGGGAAAAGGTTTGCGACGGAGGTTTTAAAAAAACAGGAAAGACAAGCCACGCTGCCAGACGCCGTGGTAACGGGAAAACACCTTCCTGTAGGCGGTGAGCGTTTTCAAAGACTATTAACCAACGATTTTCTCAGCCAATAAAATATTAAACCTTCTCTTTCTTATTCAGAGGGGTTTTCACAGCCTCAGTGACTTATTCACATCGGTTTATTTTTCCCCTGCTCTCCTAAACATTAGGGCACACATAGAGATATATCTATAATGCATACATATGTACTGTAATCCAGATAAGACGGACAGTGTATTGAGGATATAATGTCCATAATACTGGCTGGGGATGGTATGGTGAGGGCCGTAGGGGGGGCTAAGATGGAGATGGCTTATTGCGGCCATTACACTGAGGCTTCTATTAGGTAGCTGTGTGCCACGGGGAGAGGCCCAGGGCGTCCACTCCTCCTGCAGGGTGATGGATAGACTTTACCCAGGCCGGAGCAAGGAAATCACTGGTGTCCTTCTCATTTGGCTTCATTGATCCCCCCTAACGGCTATCGGATGAAGAGAGAGAGGGGGGGGGGGGGGGGGGGAGCGGGCGGGGG
>JAVQIZ010044285.1:0-10857 GCA_036023535.2 Galaxias brevipinnis | reverse complement strand
ATGTTTCGATGTCAAATAACGAGACGGAGTCACTGATGCAGTTTTCAACTGGTGCTCGATGTAATAGCCTAACCAAGACAGTCTGTACAAACGTAACAACATTAACATCAATGCTAGATGGTGGTATATGACCGTGACAACTCTCTGTCCAGTCATTTCAATGGGGCCAAAAACCGATAAAAAATAATAATTCAAAAATATAATACGTGAACTGATAACTTAGCTGTATGTAAGCGCAACGGACTGCAATAACCAAGACATGTGGTCACAGAAGAGGAATCTATTGGATCACAACTACGGGCGTTGAAAAGGCGCATCTGACGATGCATCATATAATAATATGACTTTCAGGTAACAATATGTGTTTTATCTGACGATGCATCACATAATAATAATAATGATATGACTTTCCGGTAACAGTATGTGCTGCATCTGACGATGCATCACATAATAATATGACTTTCCGGTAACAGTATGTGTTGCATCTGAGGATGCATCACATAATAATAATAATAATAATAATAATATTACTTTCCGGTAACAGTATGTGCTGCATCTGACGATGCATCACATAATGACTGTGCATAATGTAATAACTGCATATTTTTAAGAAAAGTGTTGTATTGTGAACCTAGCAAAAACATGTAATACATTTAACGGGTAGTGTAATCATTTTTAAAAAGAGTATTGTCATTGTCTTCTTAGGGCATAGGAACCCTTCCAGCGTTACAATAAGTGCATGAAGCAAGTGAATATCTTGTAGTCTACAATTTATCTATAATAATATCTACAAAAATAAGCTTTTATGTTTGGGAATGAACATTGACGATATAGCTAACAAGTGAGCGAGCAAGCAAGTTATTAATGGCTAGTAAGCTATGTTAAGTTACCACTACTTTATTCTTCGAAAAATATCTTGTCAAAGGTATAACGTTTAAACATCCCAATGCTCTGCCCTTGTTCGTCTCTGGAGGAATGGGCACTTGTTTGCCCTCACAGAGGACGACTAGGCATTGATGTATGCTGGACAATTGGTGGCAAAGAGGAATAGCCTTGAAGGTTTTGGGAAAAGGGGCATTGATGAGACCAATGAAGATAAATCTATGTGTAGAGAAACAGTATTCTGCCATTAGTACACAAAATCCAGGCACTATCAACAAAGCTACTTTTGGAAACCGGCCTATTCCCATGCCCATCAGAGGTAAAACAGTTTGAGAATTGTCAAATTGACCTCCTCGATATGAGGAAAATGGGCTGTCAAGCATGAAAAAGGCACATATAGGTACATCTTGACCATAATGGATGTCCACCATCAATTTACAAGTTACAGGACAAAGTATTGGTGAGTGTCAGCAATGGTCTCATATTATTTTCTAAGTGGTATGCTGTGGTACCAGGTCTAGTTGTAAAAAAAATTTCAAGATACAAAGTTCTGAAAGCCAGACATCCCCTGTCCACATCTCATGTGGTTTTCAATGTGTGATGTTACAAGTGTCACAAGAGAGCAGAAGAAGCAGCGTTCCAAATCAATGGCAAAAACATCAAAATCACCACAGAGTTCTTACTACTTACTGCTTTACTCATGAAGAGAAACTAGAGTCTTTTGAATCAATTGGTTGAGGATTCGTGTGGACCCTGACTCATATGGCAGTTGCCAATACACACATTTTGTGATCAGCAGCAAGAAATTGCATCAGACATAATACTTCACCCACATGCCATGCACAGAGCACATCTTTCTAATTTTGTGGGACCATGGAGTCCCTACTGGAAAATCCAGCTAAAGCTGGTAGCTTGTTGACCAACTTGTAGCTATGTTTTTGATGGCTGGTAGACCAGCTAGCAGCAGCTAGCTAGACAGACTACCAGTTAGACCAACTACCACCAGCTAGACCAGCTATCAGCATCTCATACCAGCTTAGAGCAGCTTTAAATCCAAGATCATTCAAGCTATATTTTCCTGAAGGGGTGATTGTGCAAAGCATGCAGCAGAGTCATACATATAGTGATCATTTAACGCTACAAAGAGCATTCAGAGGTTTGTAAGGGACAATTTTGGCATCCTCACAGATGTTCAAGCCTAAGTTGTTGTTCCGATGTGAGGGAAGGGTCAGAGTGAAGGCCAGGTCACAAAAGAGACAGTATAGGTGGCTGTGGCTCAGGAGGTGGAGTGGGTAGTCCACTCATCCAAGGGTTGGTGGTTTGATCCCCAGCTCCTCCTTTCCATGTGTTGAAGTGTCCTTGAGCAAGACACTGATCTGAGTGTGAGTGTGTGAATGGGTGAATGAGAGGCAATATTGTAGAGTGCTTTGGGTGCCGTTGAGGTGGCAAAGCACTATATAAATGCAGTCCATTTACCATTTGGAGACACTGAGGGCTAGAGTTTGGTGTCTTAGCCATAACAAAACGATGTGTACATGTCCTTATTACTGCTGATTACTTCCACTGCCCTCCATCTTGACCGATATACTCCTTTCAACCTTGTCAACTAAGTATTCAATGTGCAGTTTATGATTGTATTAAGAGTTAGGATGCAACATCAACAGTACCTCCATGTGCTCACTATAACAAAAGTCTGCCATTGTGGATTCTAGGCCACTTTGCAGAAAATCATAGGGACCATTATGTTAGCCTTGATGGGTCAGTGAGACCATTCATTCAAAAATAATTCAGAAGCAGAGGAGCACCACAGCACCAGTTTCAAACATATTTTCATCTTTCAAAAAGATCATGCTAGCCCTGACAAAGTCTTCCACGCTGGCACCGACTTTGGCCCAGATACTGCTCCTGACGCTCTCCCTTACACTGCTCCTGATGCTGTCCCTTACACTGCTGCTGATGCTGTCCCTTACACTGGCCCTGACGATGTCCCTTAAGCCTGGTTTATACTTCTGCGTGGGTGCATTAGCGAACATGAACATGCATCGTGGGCCAACGATCGCACTGCAGTTTTCCTACATACTTCCACATAGGTCCAACGGGTTCACTAGGGTGCAGTGTCGTATTCACTAATCCAGAATGTACAGAAAACCGTAGAGGAAATACAGATATGGAAACTCCCGTTCATGTCCGACGACAGTATAAACAGAGACTGAAGTTGCTCACTGCTTTTTGTATTTCACTCATATTTCTGCTCCATTTCATTGCTTCATCTGTGTTTACATTTGTTTCTTGCCAAAACTTCCCAAAACATTCTTTGGTGGAAAATTTGAAACTTAAGACGGACGTAGACTGCTGAATCAGCATTTCTAGGCTCTACATAGGTGTTGAACGCACTAGTAGCCTTGCATCCTGCATCAAGCAGCTTTTTGACCAAAATGTTAGATGGATGAGTTAGAATTATACTTTGGCATACATCCTTTGGATGGTGCCAAATAAAATACATTTATTGGAAAAATAAATGTTTTATTTTCTTAACCCCCTGGGGTTGAGGGTCACGACTGCACCCATTCCTGGACGTTCGCCTCAATATGTGTTGCTGCATTTCTGGTTGACAAAATGTTCTTCTTGATGTACTTGTTCTTGTACAAGTTACAAAATAAATTGAAATGTTTAAATGGATGAAAATGTTAATTGCAGGTACAAGGTACAATCAGGTACAAGGGTTCATAGACAAGGACAATACCCTTTTAAAAGGTCCCTTAATTCCATAAATGTTGCATTATTGAAATATTTTTCAAGTTAATAATGTAATAATTTCTCATAATGTTACATCATGTGCAAGCTGTTGTTTCATTACATCATTCTTTTATTAGTTTGAGCTGATTATTACATTATGAGCAATTACATTTAAGCTATTACATTATGCGCAGTTATTACATTATGAGTTGATACAGGGCCAGTATATGATCTTACTTGTGGGAAAGTTGTTGGATAGTCTTTGAGTTTGGAGCGTAATGGCAGACTAAAATAGAGAAGAAGGAAAAAATATGGAATTAGATCACTATTAATAATGACAAATAAATGCAGAAAGATTAACTTCCTGATTTATATATAAATTACGCGGTTCACAAATAATTGTATTACAATTCTCAAATGTATTTTTTTTTAAATGATGCCATTCACGCATGTTTAGGTTTAGGTTAATTAATGTAAACGAAATCCACCAAAATCCAAAAGCTGTTACGTTTATTTTGAAACTGTTGAATCTTAATTTTTTAAGTGTCTGAAATTTGTGAATTGCATCGCATTAGTGTGTGGATCTATGAGAGCGTCTTGCCACAGCTCGATCCACAAACAAATTGAAATAGCTGTAGCTTATTAGATGTAACTTTTGTTCATTCTAACTAATAATACGAGTCCCTATTTGTGAATCATTATGCATTTATTTGCGAACCATGTCCTTTACATATAAATCAGGAAATATATTTGTGAATCTTTCTGCATTTACTAGTGATTATTGATAGCAATGTAATTCCATTAAAAAGGTGATAGTTTATGTTAAGGTTATGGAAAAACATGACACAAACAGTAAAAAGTTTCCAAATATTTAATTTTCAATTCCAATAAAGTTTTTGTTCACTTTTTAGGGGATGGTCCCTTTCAATAAATAACTGAATAACAGGACACTTGGATAAAACATCAAATGACATGACCCTGAAAACCTCATGTACCTTTCTCTGTCCTTTCTCCACAGTCATTCCAGCAGCACTCAGTGCAGCAATCCTGTTCTCTATATCCGTCACCTTAAGGATAAAGTTTGTTTTTTTACACAAAAAATAAATATTCATCAAACCAACCCATAAATGCTCAAAGCAGAGAGACACCTAAAGATGAAACCCGAGTCAAGCTAAACAGTTAAGCTAGAACTAAACTAGTGTTGTCAAGCTTTCTATCTTGTCTGTTGTTATTCACACTCTAGTTGTGTTTCTACTGAAATGTTCCAAACCACCTATACACTCAAACTATGAATTATTCTGGTAATGTTATACCTGTATGCCTGTCATTATCACATAAAACAGGACATCGCAATGTGTTCAAATTACTTAGGCAACCTACCTCACTTAATGTATTCTGGACACTGGCAGTTGCCTCAGCCACCTTGTCTTCCAACTCAAACAGTAAGGCTGTTGAGCCTTTGAAATGAGCCGTGGCACTGTCTAGATGGTGCCCTTTCCTCGCAAAATCTGTGGAGTGAAAAGCCTAGCAAAGCAGCAGAGATCTCTTTTATAATAAAAGATTCATGCACATTCAATTACAAACCACCCTTATGTCTGGCCTTAGTTTGTGTCTAAGGACGAGCAATCCTATGAACGGACATTATGGGACTAGAAATAGAGAGTTTTCTTTTTTGTTAGATATTCTTAGATCAGAGAGATTCCTGACCTTTGGCATTGAAAACACATCTAGGTTGTGTTAACAAGGTGAAAACACATTAAAAACGTGAGTAAATGTGTAAAAACAGCAAACCCATGACCTGAATTTTTTATGCCAAAATAAAACATACCTCTGCGGGTGGCACATCCACTATTATGCTGCTCTGAAACACCTAGGTTTACCAAAGAAAGAATACATAGATCATTTTAAAACTAAAGTAGAAAGAAATATAAAGCAGCTTACTATCAATAGTATGTATCTAAATGTCAATTATTGAAAGATGTCATACGTCATTGTAATTTAGTTTAAGATGCCGGTTTATTTAAAAAAATTCCACTATCAATACAGTCACACATGTCATAGCCCAATGTAGGTTACCATAACATGTTTACATTAATTGTGTTACCATTTCTTTGTAACAACAAACATGCAAAAATATTTCTTTCAGTACCTTCTGGGATTCTGTCTGCCCAGATGGTTCTTGAACGGGTGGGGTGGGTATGATGACCCCTCTGGACTCAGGTCTGGATGGACCCATGGAAATGTTGCCATCACTCTTCAAGCTCCTCTGTCCAAGATTCACCCTGGGGGATTCTGGACTCCTGGGCTCCTCATCCTCAGACGTAAGGCCATGGTCACTGATGTCCCCAGTCAACTGGTCTAGTTTCTGCCTCAGTTGCTGTTCCTCCAGGTCTGCTACCTCCCACTGGACCAAAGGCGAGTTGCTGACTGGAACCTGGGGAGGAGCTGCCTGAGAAGTGAAGGTAGAACGTGTGGGGGAAAAATGTATTTACTCTCAATTGGCAAATAATTGCCAATTGTATCACGAAGTTTCTTACCTCAACTACATCCAAGCCAGTGTATTGGCCAAAAAAGTGGCATTTCAGAAGAAAGGGACTAACTAAGTGAACCAACCGTATTAGACCCGTTTGAAACCTTGGCAAATTGCCAGTAAAATGCAAAGCAAAGTTCAACAGTGGTCAGCTAGGGCCACTTTCCTTTTCCCCTAGTCTACTGCAACTAAGTTGTCTACAACCCTACCTTGCTCTCCTTCTGTGTTGTCTGCCTCCCTGTTCTCCTCCTATGTCAATGTCAATGGCAAATACAGCACATTTAAAAACAACAGTTGACCAAAATGCTGTAAAATCAAGATAGTAAAAGTAAATGCAATATAATAGCACAATAAAATACAAAAACTAGTTACAAATGTAAGACAAAGAAAGACAACTGTCATACTGATTTAAAAGCCAAGGTATAAAAATGTGTTTTAAGACGGGATCTAAAACCAGCAAAGTAGGGGCCTGCCTGACATGCAGAGGCAACCCATTCCAAAGTTTGGGTATGACAACTGCAAAGGCACGATCTCCCCTGTGCTTCAACCTCCACCTTGGGACAACCAGGCGCAACTGGTCAGCTGACCTGAGTGACCTTGATTGAAACCTGTGATTTTAAATGCTCAGAGAGATAGTTTGGAGCTAGCCCATGTAATGCTTTGTTGGCAAACATTAAATTCTTAAAATCGATACTAAAACATACAGAAAGCCAGAACGGGGGAAATATGCTCTCGTTTACATGTTCTGGTTAACAGGCGAGTAGCAGCATTCTGGACCAGCTGCAAGCGTGAGAGGTAGGCCTGGCTAACACCAACATAAAGCGCATTACAGTAGTCAAGTCGAGTAGAGATAAAAGCATGTATAACCCTTTCAAAGTCATTAAGTAATAAAAAGGACTTGCTCTTTGATAAGAACCTGAGCTGAAAAAAGCTACGTAGGTGTGATCACTCAGTTAATCTGTTTATCAAGTTTAAAATCACTGTCCATTGTCACACCCAGGTGTGGCCTGCCTCCCTGTTCTCTTCCTGAGTCGTCTGCCGGACTGTTCGCCTCCTGTGTTGTCAGCCTGTTATTGTCCTGTGTTGTCAGCCTGTTATTGTCCTGTGTTGTCAGCCTGTTCTCCTCCTGTGTTGTCAGCCTGTTATTGTCCTGTGTTGTCAGCCTGTTATTGTCCTGTGTTGTCTGCCTGTTCTCCTCCTGTGTTGTCAGCCTGTTATTGTCCTGTGTTGTCTGCCTGTTCTCCTCCTGTGTTGTCTGCCTGTTCTCCTCCTGTGTTGTCAGCCTGTTATTGTCCGGTGTTGTCAGCCTGTTCTCCTCCTGTGTTGTCAGCCTGTTCTCCTCCTGTGTTGTCAGCCTGTTATTGTCCGGTGTTGTCAGCCTGTTCTCCTCCTGTGTTGTCAGCCTGTTATTGTTCTGTGTTGTCAGCCTGTTCTCCTCCTGTGTTGTCAGCTTGTTATTGTCCTGTGTTGTCAGCCTGGTCTCCTTCTGTGTTGCCAGCCAGTTATTGTCCTGTGTTGTCAGCCTGGTCTCCTCCTGTGTTGTCAGCCTGTTCTCCTTCTGTGTTGTCAGCCTGTTATTGTCCTGTGTTGTCAGCCTGTTATTGTCCTGTGTTGTCAGCCTGGTCTCCTCCTGTGTTGTGTCTGCCTTGTAGCCTCCTGTGTTGTCTGCCTCACTGCCAAACATAAACAAACTCTAACCATTACGCTCCTCTCTTGCCTAATTGGTCATGTCTATGAATGGGTCAAGGACAAAGGGGCAGCGTCTTTTAGGTTTGAAAAACAATCCATTGTAGCTTCATCGTCAATCTTCTCAAGTTCAAGTTTTTCAATTGAGAGGACCACTACGTTTCTGACCCATTGTGTTCCTTAACCAAGTGTGGAGGCACCTCAGAGCACTGAATGAGCACTCACAGCTACAGCTGCTACCGTATGGTTAGTGCTACCTGTCGTTTTTATGGGAGGGAACATAAGCAGCTTATACATAGCTTGTTTGTCAGGAACATTTCTTCTTGTTTATTATTACTATTAAAAGTATAATCAGATAGTTCTTGGCAACCGCCAATTCTTCTGGACCTAACTGTTTTGTAATGGTATGCAATTTAATTAAGGCACTCCTCAGAAAGAGTTTGAACTGCAGTCTAGAATACCACTCATTCTTTTTGCATTGACACCAGAAAATAGCCGGTCAAGCTTGCTGAGCATACAATCAAGGCAGGGGAATAACAGCTTTGTTTTGCAATGCTTGGAGGTACTGAGGGTCGCTCTTGCTCCACAGGCAGATTCCACAACATAGCCTTCGATTCATCTGTTGCTTTCTTCTTGGCTCAGTTGTCTTTTCAGTATCATTGTCCTTGCAACATGCCCTTGCTTTCTCATAGAAATGCGCTGCCATCTCAGTCAATCACATGATTTCTAGAGTGCTGTGTATGGCCTCTTTAAAGTCAATCACTTTAGCCAGATTGCATTCTTCACCCTAGGGGTATTTGAAAGAAATGAATCCCTCTGTTGTTACAAGAATGGTTTGAAACATCAAAAGTAGGCACACAGTTGAATATTTGCTAAAAGACCAACAGCTGTGGACGACTATGCTCGAGAAGCATTGTATGAGCGCAGAAAGATTGGCAATCACCGATTTCACAGAGCGTATTTGGCATGACCAGCGTGTTTGGGAAAAGCAGCTCGAGCGCAGATTGAACACTGACAAATGTTTTGTGATTCGAAGCGATACACTGGACAAATTATTATATACTTTCCAGAGTATCAAAAAACTTACTAGCCTCTGGTATGATGTGTGTGCTTTAATGACTGTGTTAAACTGTCTGCTTTGAAGCCCTCCAAAACATTGAAATCAAGGAAATGTTAATTTACATCGTCATTCTTTGGAGAAACATCACAAACACTGTAAGTTGTTCTGAATTATTGTCCCTGACCTCATCAGCCACTATAGCATACATGCTTGTTAAATGTGTCATATGTCAAATTTGGTGAATGCCATATTTGCGCATCTATAAGTCGAGAAATGTTCATCAAAATTTACACTTCAAAGTTGGGGGGGTCAACTAATACTCGAGATTGGCCAATACATCACTATTTTTAGGACTGTCTATCCGCAGTAAGTGAAGTTAACGAAAATAGACACCCTTTTTAGTCCACTTACAGAAACCTGGTCGATTTAAGGGCCCGAGCGTTATACACAGAGTAAAGCATGTCCTTATTTACCATATTCAATAATAAACTTAAAAACTCACATTGTGCACTGATTTTTAACAATTTTTATTCAACATCCACTTACATACAGTCACATGATTCACCATGGCGAGCGGCATGTTGTTAGTCAGATGATACGTCAGCTGAGAACACCATGATGTGAAGTTCTTAAATTAGTTGCTGCTGCCGTAGTCCTATATGCGCTAGCCTAGAGAGAGACTCCTATCTAGGCCTAAATCATGAAATATGAAAAAAATTATAATAAAATGTACCCCAAATTTGTATCGCCAAAGTCAGGGGTCGACTTATAACCGAGGTCGACTTGTACATGCGCAAATATGGTAAGTTTATGCATTCTGGAAAATTCCCTTTGTTTTCACATGATTCACTCTCATCGTGGCCACCAAATGCAAACCCTCGTCCTAGAAAATGGGTTACCCTGATAACACTCCTTAGATACTGTCTTCTATCTAACATTTCCCTTTTCAGTGTAGAGTTGTTGAATTACATCTCCATGCACCCTACTATTGAAAGAGGCCCATGCTGTCATGTAGCCTTTGTGTATCTTCTAATATTGTTCTTTTCAAAGTGGCCACTGTTCTCCTCCAATTGTTTAAGCATGAACTTATCAAGGCATCCATTCAAGACCAAGGCCTATTTGTGACCATGCCAAATCGTCTGCATGCACTTACCTTTTTTGGATGACAAATGTTTCTTTTGGGTACTGCACCAGCGGTCAACTAGGGACACCTTCCTTGGTTCCCAAGTCTGCTGCAACCATGTTCTCTTACAGTGTTCCTCCTGTGTTCTCTTACAGTGTTCCTCCTGTGTTCTCTCCCTGTGTTCCTCCTGTGTTCTCTCCCTGTGTTCCTCCTGTGCTCTCTCCCTGTGTCCGTCTTGTCTTCTCTTTCTGTGTCCAGCCATGTAATGGGATGAATGCTGCACCATTGCACGGCTTTGCTTTATTTAAAGTTTTCATATTGTCTGACTTAAGGTCTTTAGAATTAAAGTCTTTCAGAATTGCGTGAAACCCAATATGTGAATATGATGTGCAACTTTATCTTAAATTGTCTATTATAACTTTGTTGTTAATATTTAAATTAAATAATATTCAATAGAAATATGTAACCTACCACTCCAAAATCCCGCAACAATTTCCTAAACAGTATATCAACATTTTCATACCAGCACTCGTCTCTGTCTTGCAAAAGAGATTTTCATCTCAATGAGACATTAAATCGACAATCAAATCAATTTCTTTGGAAATGTGTTGTCGATACACATCACACATACATTTACCATGGCAATCCATATAACCATTTAATCATTAATGAAAGCTAGCTAATGTTAGATCAAGCTAGAAGTAACCTGATGACAATATGCTCGTTTGCAGAAGTTGCCAAGTTGGGGGGGGGGGGGGGTGGTGCCTTGTTTGGAAGGGGCCGGGATCGCTTTCCCTTACAAATACGTGATTTTTTTTGGACAAATTGATTACAGGTAAA
>JAVQIZ010044277.1:0-31070 GCA_036023535.2 Galaxias brevipinnis | reverse complement strand
ATGTGTGAAAGCTTTTCAATAGTTTTCATGAGAGCTTTTCAGCTGTGTATGTGAGCATGTAATGTTTCAGTTGTTTATATGAGTGTTTCATATGTGTATGTACAAGCATTTCACTTGTATGTGTGTGTGCTTTTCAGTATAGTATGTGCATGAGTTCGGTTTCATATGTGTTTATGAGAGGAAAAGTACATGTGTATGCATGGTAATTCTGAATAATGTCCCTAACGGCCCCTCAAAGTAATCAGCGCAAATCGGATACAACTATTGTAATCTTCATTCTAAATCATTGTAATGCTCCACGTACGCACTTGACAAGTAGGACTCAGTCGGATACAAAATATACCCAGACATTCTAGTGGCAAATTACTAACATTCTAAATGTCAGCCCATAAAAGCAAGATCGGTAGTCAAGCCAACAAGTAGTCACCTAGCAAACTGAGTTGTTGGCTAGCTGTCAAACTAGGGCTAACGTTACAGTGTGTGATTTCTAGAAGAAGCTGGCTATCTTATTTAGTAACGGCAACGTTACTTCTTAAATAAACTATGAAAGTAGAGCCAGCTAATTCATGTGGCACCAACAAGCCCGAAGACTGTGAACAAGGAAAGGCCGCAAACCCCGAGTTGCAGCCAGTTTCCGAAAGAGTAGGAAAGTGGTACAATGTTACTGACAGAGTTCGATTGCCATCAACATTATGTTGTGCAAATCTTTGCAAACGTTTAATTTTCCCAAGGCTGAACAAGCAGTCTTTATTTATATTTGGCAGTAAAGCTGCTTTTGATAGGGAGTATGCGCGACAAGAACGTGTTGGATATTGGGTGATCCATCCCTTGAGTTCATTAAGGTGAATTTGCTATTTAAAGTAATGTTAAGACTTTTGAAGTATATTTTAGATATTGCCGGATAACTAGCTAGCTTAGAGCTGTCAGGTTAAGTTATATGACCGTAGACATGGGCCTAACAAAGGCTATGAAACTGCCGTAATTTAAGTTAGGGGGGGTATCACTAAGTTAATATGCGTCTTGTTTATCCACAGATACCACTATGTCATGGTTATGATCAGCATTACTTTTGTGAACCTGATCACGGTTCCAGTAGAAATTGCTTTCACTCTAGAGTCTGAAAACACTGAAGCCTGCTGCTCGTTCTCGGAGGCATGCAATCTGTTCTCAGAAGTGTTGTTCTTGCTTGATATCCTGCTAAACTTCAGAATGGGCTTTCTTAACGATGACAGCGAGGTGAGAACTACATGAACAACTATGACTATGAAAATACCACAACATTGCCTTCCTTATGCCACTCTATCAACTATTATTTTGCACCAGAATAAAAGTAT
Organism: Galaxias brevipinnis; assembly: GCA_036023535.2. Taxonomy (NCBI): domain Eukaryota; kingdom Metazoa; phylum Chordata; class Actinopteri; order Galaxiiformes; family Galaxiidae; genus Galaxias; species Galaxias brevipinnis. Next base: position 29,736 of record JAVQIZ010044277.1, on the reverse strand, counting down.
AGACTGTTGATTACAATGAAATAATTGACATATCATTGTATAATTCTGTATAATAAATGTGCTATTGTGTCAAACTAGGCAGCCGTCCTTGATTTAAAAATCATCAGGATAACATATTTGAAGACATGGTTCATTGCTGATCTGGTATTATCATTCCCGATTGATGTCACCTTCCATATTGCGGTAAGATTATTTTATTTGCATTTCACTAGTACTTCCGATTTACAGTACCTTATTTGGTATTTTCTCTCATAGAAAAACAGATCCCATGACCTTACTCCACTGGTTGCCGGAAAAATCCTGCGGATCTTAATGTTTTTGCGAGTCCTTAGCATGATTCGTCTTCTCCGTGTGTCCAGGCTTATGAGATTCTTCAGCGAATTAGAAAAGGTATATGTCTCAGGTACTTTAAGATATTAGAATTAACATATTATGTATTGCAAGTTCAAAATCTAAAGCTCACAGGTGAAGGAAAAAGGGCTGCATCTCTTATTTTTCATGAACAAAAGTTAATTCAATGCAATGTCGATCTTTGGTTGATAGTAGTTGGTACAAATTTTAAGTTATTTAAGGTAATGCAACCTTTTTATCATGTAATGATATAGTTCCGCTTACGTGCACACCTAACTGGCAATGTCAGTCAATTAACAACCAAAACAACAACCACATTTTAGATGAACGTCTATGGATGAAAACATTATTTTGGGTTATTTGGGCTGAAAATGCAATATAATTATAATTATTTAGCGTCCCTTAGCTATCCCTACCGTTATACTGTAATCCTTTTATGATTCCAAATTGTTCTTCCATTTGCATTAGTTACCACTTCTCACTTACATTCACTAATTGTACATTTTTAATCCACTCAAGTTTTTAAAGGCCTTGTATACTAGCCTATTGTGGTGTGTGTACAAGATATATCAGAACATATTTATGAATTTTTCTGATTGCACTAAAAGTGTTGTAGAGGACATGCCAATATCACTGAAATAATATTTCATTCTAGAATGTTTTCAATGGAAACAACACATTTCATAAGGAAATAACATGAAATGCTTGCTCGGCGGAGACTTTTGTGTTCAGTTTCGATATATAGATACATATATATATATGTGTATAGTTTCGATAGTTTTGTGATATACCTGGATTATACTAAATGATACGTCTTTTGGTTCCAATGTTGAACACCCAAAGGCAAATAGGTTGTACACACAATATATCTTCAGGATAAAGCTTGAGATTGAGATTAGTCAACTTTGTCCTAAAGATTTATTATGTGTACTACCTTTTTACCTTTGGGTAAGCAACATTGGAACTATATTACTTTGTCTTTGCACCACAAATAAATACTGGGAAAGTGCATAATTTCAAAGATCTAATCATAATAGTCTTTATTTGTATTTATATGTGTTTGTCTGTTTCAGGTGTCAAGTGCTAACTTTGACGTGGTTCATGCGGTCATGAGAATCTTACATCTATTTATATTGATGTTTATCCTGTGTCACTGGAATGGCTGCATACAGTACTTTGTGCCATTGATAGGTAACTTCCCTGAAGACTGCTGGGTTAGAAAAGAAAATCTAATGGTAAGTTTAGATGTCACAATCAATCAGTTGCACTCAATTTTACACAATTGCACATATCAATCAGATGCTGTACATTGTCACTCAATAAACGGAACCAGGTTGATGTGAGTGCACTATATGTGGGTGATTACTATACCCGAGATTGTTGGTTTATATTGGTGTGTGAACTTGGATATCTATTGAATCAAAGTGTTTAAATGAAACAGACAACATCACTATTTTCAGAATGAACGTAAAGTTACTTTTAAGCAACCACTGCTATGAGAGTAAACCAACAATTTGTTGGAACATTAATCACATTACCTTAATTAGCTACAGTTTGAAAATACAAACAGTGGGCTCCAAAATTATTGGCACCCCTGACTGGCAATGCACAAACAATACTTAATTATATAATATTAATTATAATTATAGAGAACTCAAAATACAAACGAGAGAAATAATGTACTTTATGAATGTTTAACCAACCAAAAACAGAATTATTTAGTAAAGAATAAATTTTACCAAAATCACAGTTTCATAATTATTTGCACCCCTCATCTAGTACTTAGTGCATCACCTCTGGCAAGGAAGACAACATGGAGTCATTTCCTGTAATGTTTGACAAGGTTAAGTAACCCATCTGAAGGGATTTTGCACCATTCCTCTATGCAGATCCTTTCGAGATCCATCACATTCTTGGGTTTGCGCTTATCAACTACCCTCTTCAACTCAGCCCACAGGTTTTCAATTAGATTGAGGTCCGGCAACTGAGATGGCCATTGCAGAATATTGATTATGTTGTCAGAACCATTTCTTTGTGGATCTTGAGGTTTGTTTTGGGTTGTTGTTTTGTTGGAAAGTCCACCTATGGCCAAGTCTCAGCTTTCTGGCAGAGGCAACCAGATTGTCAGCCAAAATTGCTTGATACTTCTTGGAATTCATTTACCATCAGTCTTAACCAGTGCCCCAAAACATCACTAACCCACCACCATATTTCACCGTGCGTATGCAATTCCTTTCCTTGTGTGCATCTCTGTTTCAACTCCAATCATGCCGATGCTGTGTCTGACCAAAACGTTCAATTTTGGTCTCATCTGACCAAAGCACCTTCTTCCAATCATAATTTAAATGACGTTTGGCAAACTCCAAGTGCGTTCTTCGGACTCTTGGGGTCAGAAAGTCTTTCTTCTGAAAACCCTTCAAAAGAGCCTGTAGTTGTGGAGGTGGCGTATGATGATGCTTTTTGAATCCTGGTGATCCCAGGATGCCAAGGCCTGCAGATCGTTCACAGTGATTCTTGAGGATTTTCTTTTGCTTTTCTCACCATCCTCCTCCCTTATGGGGGGCAAAAGGCATATGCGTCCTCTACCGCTGAGCTTTCAACTACCATTTTTTAAATAATTTCCCTGACAATGCTCAGTGGTACATTCAATCGTTTGTGAATCATCTTGTAGCCATTACCAGAGTTATGAAAATCTACGACCATCTGTCTCTTTTGAACTGCCAGTTTTTTTGTTTTCTTCATGGTGTTGGATGACAAAGGGATATTGCATGTGTGTTACCTAATTTTTATACCCTAGTGAAACAAAGTGATGTAATAGCTCAAAAATAGTTCCTTAAGGCATCGATAAACTTGAAAATATTACTTAATTCCTGGTTTAGTGTTGGCAGATATTGGCAGGTATTTACAATAATCTTTAAGGTGCCAGTAATTATGAAACTATATTTTACATGCATAGAATGTCCATTGAGTCCTGTAAACAAATTGGTTGGGTCCTAGATGATGATGATGATAATAATAATAATTAATTATTATTATATTTTACAGAATGCAACAATGGAAGAGAAGTACTCTTTTGGTGTTTTCCGGGCTCTGTCCCATATGATAGGGATCTCCTATGGATCAATTGAACCACCATCAGGTCTGGGGTGCAAATAAGTAACATCATAGGAATTTTGCCTTCACTTCACTCTTTTTCTATTTGTATTTTTCTTTGGTGGATCATCGTTTTGAAACCATTTTTATGTTTGATTGTTTGTTTTTTTTCATTTTCTGATGCAGGTGAAGTAGAGTTGTGGGTCGTCATGACCAGCATGGTGTTTGGAGCTCTCATGTACACTATAATGCTTGCCAATGCTTCTTCCATGATGATGAATTTTGACTCTCCAGCTAAAGCCTACAGGGGCAAGGTGGGAGCAAAACAGCAAGCAAAAGCAGTAGTTTTGTTTTCGTGTTATGTATTTGTTAACTTGTCTAGACTTGTTTTTTTGTGCTACAGGTGAGTCATCTGGCAGATTACATGTCAAACAGAGGTCTACCCAAGGCCCTCCGCGTTCGCATCTTTGACTACTACCATAGTCGCTATAGAGGGAAATGGTTTAATGAGGATGATGTTCTCAGTTTGCTCTCCAAGTCTTTAAAAGAGGTAAGCAGGCACAATGGATGAAAGTAAGCAATAATAATCATAGTAACAGATACTAGATTATAATAATAAACCTTTATTTGTATAACATTTTGAAGTTTAAAACTTTGATGCCTAGATTCCATTGACATTGTAACACTTATCAGTGCTTTGTAAGACAATCTAAGGCTCCACTCCAGGTCCGTGGGTTATGAAATGTATTTGATTCCACCGTTGTATGCGCAACCTTAGGTACGATCGTATTTGTCAATTTAATTGAAAGTGTGATTGGTTTGGCCTCTGTTAGACGAGCAATGTCATTGTCATTTAGCCAAGTCTCTGTTGTATCAGTGACACACAAATTATGATATAACAGTTTTAACTTGTTAGTGTGTGTGTTTTGCTTTTTAGGAAATTATTCATGCCGTGTGTGCCAACATACTGAAGAACTCACCCATGTTCCAGAACCGTGACAGTAACTTTGTCAATGCTATCCTCCTAAAGCTGCAGTATGAGCATTTTCAGGCGGGTGATGTCATTGTTTATAAAGAATCTCTTGGAGACCGCATGTTCTTCATCGAACATGGTCAGGTGCTTGTAAAAAGCAATGACTACCAGAAAGAGCTGATTGACGGAGACTACTTTGGAGGTTGGCTGTTATAAGTCCTGAAGTGTGTACAATATGTGTCCATGTAAACAGATGCGTTTTTGAGTACAAGTCAGTGTATAAATGAATAGACATGAATGGAAGTGTGTGTTTGTGTGTATTTGTTTGTGTGTCTGTGTGTGTATGATGTATTTATGATGTGTTCACAGGCACAAAGCAAAAACGTATGTGAGTCACATGCAGTTTTATTTTAGTTTTGGTTCTCAGCTGTGTGCTAGATGAATTTACAAGTCAGCATATTGTTTCTATCTCTGTTCCTGTGATGAATATGCTTTCGCATTTTGTGGGGTAAAAGCACCTTTGTACATTTTTGCTGGAATAGCTTTTTCTCTTTTATTAATGTGTGCTCCTGCTGTTCCATTGTCCTACCAAGGTTTTGTATATTCAGAGGAAATTCCTCACAGTTTTCACTTATGCAATACAATAGCACGTAGATTATTACCTTACACAGTAAGAGCTGTAAATACAGCTGGCGTCCCATTCTTGGGTAATAATAGATTCAGTAGCTGTTTTGTAATTTAATTGAAGCTTATCTGTTTTCTACTTTTGTCTCCCTTCGTCTACCATAGAGATCTGTCTTCTGACCATATGCAGGCGTTTGGCTGATGTGGAAGCCCTCACGCCTTGCCAGCTGTTCTCCCTGTCTAGGGAGAGCTTCCAGCAGGTCCTCAAGGGTTTCCCAGATGTACTGAGAGAGTTCGAGGACATTGCCCAACAGCACCAGGCCGCCCTGAAATGTAAGCAGACCTCTACCGGCATCACAGCCTTTTTTATGATTTCACTTTGTTTTTTAAATAAGGACATACAACATTAACATCTATCTGATTAATAAGATAGAAGAATATTTGACAAATTATTATTAGTACACCATATAGAATACATTTACACTATAATGTTAATTTGTATAGTTTAAATACGTTTATTATTATTGTTTTTCTGGATTTGTTTGTTTTCGAAGGCCAGTCAAATGGGTCTTGACCACGACATCTGACTGAGAGGGACATCCATTTACAACATGAGTTAAAGCAAGATTAGGAAGTTACCTCACTTATCCTACCAGGATTTGTTTTCACTGAATAAAATCTATATAAGTATAGCTGGCTTTCTTTCTTTTGCTATATTGACAACTCAAGATTAGAAACTGAAATAGTGCTTGTGTTTTATGAACAAGTTTTTACGTACCGTTTTACATTTCACTAAATATCAAAAACATAACATATCTAGCACCTGAACACAAAATAAAATAGGTGTATCAAAATGTTCACCCACTTTAAGGACTCGATATAATCTCATGTCTGTTTCCATGACACTGTTATTACTCATAAAGCACATACTAGGAGTACAGCCAGAAAAGATGACATTGCAATTTATACTGTTACCTCACAGAGCAGCTGGCGCACTCAGTTCATAAGAGGCCAGTCATCACCTTAATCTGTAACCATGATTCTGTATCAAAATGAGAATTGAGGGCATGTCCAGTAGAGCTTTAAGAAAAAAGCTGGAGGTGCAGTGAATAAAGTCAGTTGGTTGATCAGCTTATTAATCTTCCTTGATGTATGTGCCTGAGTGTATATGCTCTTTTGCTGTTAATGTTGAAATAGGAGCAGATTGTACAAAGAGGCAAATGAACCCATCTGCTTTACTTTGCTTTTTTTTCTTCTTCATACCTCTCAAACCCTTTCACCTGCGCCTGTCAGTTTTTCCGGTTGAGGAGACTCATCTTTCCCTCTAAATCTGCACAAACCCCAGAGGTGCCGAACTGTCAGAGCCCGTTACGTAAAGCAGGGAAGAAAATTGCAGAGGCACATTTTTGACTGAAACAATTTACTCCTTTGTTTTCAAGATGTTCTCAGCCATGTCTGGTAAGTATGACCGACCCAGACCCATTTGATTTTGAAGACCAGTAGCACCCACATAAAGCCCTGCAGGTTGCAGACAGCGAACTCCCAATTGCATCACACACATCCACTAAGTAAAGCGCACCCTAAAAAACTTCAACATTTAGCAGACAATTGCTAATCTCACTGATCCAGTTCATCCTTTAATTAAAACATGGAATTAAAACTTTGAGGAAGAAATTAAGAAATCCTAATCAGTAAGAACAATAAGATGTGTTCTACTCACAATTAAATTAATGTATTATAATGTTTTGTTAGTGTACACTATTGCCTTACAAAGTAGTGCCAGTGTCTTAAGATATCCTCACAATAGATAGCTGAGCATAGTTATTTGCATCTCCAAATATAGATGGTCAACACAGGACTAACTTCTCCCTCTCTGCCACTGCAATATGTCTAGCTCAATGACCGTAATTATGAAACTCAAACCCCTCTTTTGTGTTCGGTACTAATGTCAGCCGTACCCTTTGGCTTGATTCATGTCGGGACGAGGCTCGGATACTGAATAGTTGATGAGCCACGACAAAAAGACAGAGGGTGGGGGGGGGGAGAGAAAGAGAGAGGGAGGGAGTGAACAGAAAGCCTGGCATTCACTCTCCCTCCCTCCACACAGCTTCAATAAGCCCTGGGACAGGAGCTGTGACGACGGAAAATTACCTTGTGACCGAGAGAGGAAGTCAGGAGTGGCAGCACTGAGCAAAGTCAGACTCCACTCATCTCGAGCAGCAGAGCAGACGGGGAAGATGGCAAGTGCATTTGGCTGATTTTAGGGGTTCGTATACTGGGATGGACAAGTCCAAGGATCCACCTAGGGGATCCTGCACCACCACTACATGTGGATGGAAAGCCCTTTTTCTTCCTCAGCTTAACAGACAGTCTTTGTGCGTGTATGGAAGCGAGGTGGCCGTGGAGAGAGAATGTATACGGCAACTACAGAGTGGAGTCTGGGTTATTCATCCTTTCAGCCTCATAAGGTATTTAACAAACTGTAACTGTATTCTGCCTGCCCAGCTTTAAGTTTCAGAGTTACAGATACATCCGAAACATACAATGATCATTTTCAGTCACTTTAAATTAACATAGCTACAGAGGTCACTATGAAGATTAGAATAGCACAATATAAATCAAATTTTAGAATGAATTCAGTAATTTTTTCTGGAATTTGATTTACGGAAGACTGCTGTGTTCTTTGTTCTTGTTTTATGCTTTTTATTCATGGTTAGTTTTGTTTTTGTGTCCTGTATCATATATATTTCAATAAGATGAAAGCAGAGAAGGAATTTAACAAAAGGATCAAAAAACAGAAACCTGAGATGGGATACCTAAACCCTTGACAGGGCAGTGTACATGTGACTATCAGTTTAACTGTTGTCATTTTGAATTACTTTACTTGTCCATCAAGACTTAATTATGTTCACCGATGTTAATATATAATTAAATTCACCAATTTAGTTTCTGTTCATTTCTCAACACTTGCTGTTTTTCCTTCCCCATAGGAGCTACTACATAATGTGCATGATGGCCATCACATTTCTGAATCTGATAGGGATCCCAATGGAAATAGCCTTTCTCGATGGATATAGTGGGCTGGGTTGGGAAGGGTTCAACGTGTTTTCAGACACACTGTTTCTGATGGATGTAGCCCTGAATTTTCGCATGGGGATCATATCTGAGGACAACGAGGTGAGAGAAGCAGAGGTCTTATTTTTTATTTCCAGACGCAATCTAAGAGAAACTATAATCCCTTCATGCAGAGTAAAATCCCTTTCTACCCCATCTGTAAACCACTCTATACACGAAGAAGTAGATTACCAAATCCTACCCATGGGCTTGGATAAGGTTAGGGCCTGTTTATCTATTTTGTAACAGGGATTATACGTAATGGATAATGCACTGGGTCTGAATGGCATAAAAAATTATAATTACGTATTAACTTGTTTGTTTTTATTTGCTACTCTCATGTCATGGCAAGCCCACATGAAAACGTCAGTGGACAGCGTAGGTCATCTAATATTCATCAGAGCATCTGGTTTTATCATCTGCACATAAAACAGAATTCAAACTAGGAGGAAAATATTGATATACATTTTCCAGTTGATGATAATAAATCAATATTGGTATTTTATATAAGCATTTAATCCTTGCTATAAATGGCATCCCTTGGCCATTTTATGTAGGAAAAATTTCAAAACACCTTGGTTGAAGAAACTTGATTATTGTACATGTCACCAAGCATTTTAACTCTTTTATCTTTCTACTTTTGACTCCCCAGGTAGCTATTCTGGACATTAAACAGATACGTTTGTGTTACTTAAGGACCTGGTTCATTCCTGATGTCATAGCAGCATTCCCAATTGGCTACATTCTACTAATTGCGGTAATGATTATTTGAGTAGTGAATCATTCTACCCAAAGAAATGCATTCTTCTCAGTAAAATTGTGTTATGGTTAAATTGCCTGAATATACTGGATGTCTCGAATATCTAAAATTTAAATCTGAAGCTGGCATCCATGTATGTAGATAATTGTTTGTTTATGTGTTTTTTTTATTTCAGGATTTGCATTATCATAATGAAACAAATCCCTCCAAAACCAACAGAATGATGCGAATACTCATGTTTGTCAGAATCCTTAGTCTGGTCCGGCTGGTTCGAGTTTCAAGACTCGTGAGGTTTTTCAATGAAGTTGAGAAAGTGAGCTCAAATGTGTGCTGCTTCTGACTTGAAACAAAGTCAACTCAAAGGTTACTCGACCTTTAGCAGTTCCCACAAAGCATGTTGACTTCAGAACAGGTAATTTCATTAAATATAATCTTTTTGTTTTATTTTTCTATCAATAACAGGTTTCTAATGCAAACCTGGAGGTGGTCCGTCTATTTTTCCGCGTGTTATCTCTGTTCATGATGATCTTCTTGCTCTGCCACTGGAACGGCTGCATCCAGTACTTTGTTCCCATGTTGGAGGAGTTCCCATCGGACTGTTGGGTCAGGAGAGAGAATCTTATGGTAAAAAAAAACTGATTGATGCGGTACAGAAATGTAAGATATTATTGCATGCCTCACCATATGTATATCATAATTTAAGGTATCTTCTCTATTAGGCTACAGTAAGTAATTTGAAATATCTTTGTTGTAGGAGTAGAACTGTTAATAGATTGGGATTGGATTGCAGCTTTTTATTTTCTTTAGACTATTTTACTTTCCAAAATTCCATTTAATTCCTTTTTTTATTTTTAGATATAAAATAATAGTAGTATTTGTGTCAAACTAAAATAAACAGCTAGTACAGTGGAGGTTTGATGTTCTTTCAGAATGCAACGGTGGGTGTGAAGTATTCCTGGGGGGTTTTCCGGGCTCTTTCTCAAATGGTTGCCTTATCCTATGGCTCCATGGAGGCACCAACAAGTAAGGACCATTGATTTTTGTCATGAAGGTCAACCTTACCACCCTGAGTGTATCACATTCACGTTCTTATCTATTTATATAAAGACACTATTGATTCTTAAATGTAAAGCACGATAATATAATGCATTACAATACAATGCAGTAAGCTGATATCATGTTACCCACTTAGATGAGGTGGAGTTGTGGATTGTCATGGTCAGCATGGTCTCAGGGTGTTTGATGTACACTGTACTAGTGGGAAACGTTGCCACTATTATCTCTAACACCGACCCAACTGCTAAAGCCTACAAGAGCAAGGTATAGTTAACAGAAGCAAGCATTTACTGCTAACTTTACACCATATTACATGTATGTTATTATCCGTTCTTAGACTGTTAACTATAATCAGATTAATTCAGAGTTGGCAAATTACTGAAATACTGACAAATCCTTCAGACGTTTTATACCATTCTATGTTGACTATAGCGATTAACAAATACCAGATGACGAGAACTTTGGGACATTTGTAAGGCAAATGAGGCAAGCTGAGCAGTACAATGGTCATCCCTGTAAATAATTAGCTTCATGTTTGTTATCCCACAGATGAGTCATTTAGAACACTACATGACCTTCATGAAACTTCCGCCGGAACTCCAGCTACGCATCAGTAATTATTATCAAGCCCGATATGGAGGGAAATGGTTTGATGAGAGGGACATTCTGAATCTGGTCTCCACATCTTTGCAAGAGGTACTGGATGGACCACTGTTTCTTAAAAATCAGGCACTTGGGGGGGGGGGATTTATTGAATTTTTGTTTTTTTGTTATGCAATGAGTTCAAGACTTTTTTAAATCTTGGAATAATCAATTAATTATACAGTACATGCATGACATACATAACAATACTCTTATAATTGCACTATTCATTAATTTTGTGTCTCTTGAATGTGATATGATTGTTGTCTGTGTTCTTCAGGAAATCTTGACAGTAATGTGCAGCAGCCTGCTGAAAAAATCCCCCCTTTTCCAAGACCGCGACATCAACTTCATCAATGCAATCCTTCTCAAGCTGCAGTATGAACTCTTCCAGGAAGGTGATGTCGTTATCCGTCAGAATGCACATGGAGACCGTATGTTCTTCATTGAGCATGGTCAGGTGCTGGTTGAGTCAGATGACGACTTCCAGAAAGAGTTGTGTGATGGAGACTTCTTCGGAGGTGGGTTCACTGATTTATAGCCCAGCTGTGGCACATTTCTTTATGCATTTGATCATATTTTTGAAACTTTGAAGATCTTAATCTAATTTGAATTGATGCTGTATTTATCCTACTGGCACACATATGCATCACTAAAAGCTTGCGTCCATTTGCACAGAGGAAACAGTAATATATTGTTTTGTAACATGGACTAATTAATGTTAGGCTCCCTGATTGGGAGTTAGGGACTGGATTGGCTTTTAGATTTTGGCATAAGCAGCCAGTGTACGTAAGAGGCTCCTGGCATTGGTTCCAAAACTCTTCGTGGTACGGTGGTGATTTAGTTTTGGATTAATTATAAGATCTCATCCCTGTCTCAAAGCTTATGCACTCATTACTTTTTTTCCTGTATGTTTGTTTTTTGGCTTAATTGGTTTCCCAGAGGTCTGCGCACTGACCAAAGGGAAACATCTGGCCACAGTGCGAGCACTGACAGAGTGCCAGTGCTTCTCCCTGTCCGCAGACGCCTTTCAGCTGGTTCTAGAGGGCTTCCCAGATGTGAGGAAGGACTTGGAGAAGATGGCTCAGCTTACCGAGGACAGTCTTATAGATGTATAATATGAACATCTCTTGAATGTACAGTGTATTATGAACTTAGGGCTTTTTCAGGAATTTATATCCTATAGTGTAGCACTGATAAAAGCAATACTAATCAAAACTTCAGCAGCACAGACTGTCAAACTTTATGTACTGTAACACTAGTTTTTAGATATCGTAACATACAACATGAAATTATAACTCTGATATGTGGAGTAATACTTATCAGTGTTTTGGAAATATGTCTGAACACAAACCTTTCAGATTTCCAAAATGACCTTTATTTTTAAGAAATACCAGTAACAACTGTAAAAATGATATACTGTATTCATGCCACTGTGAAACAAAATAGCAATAAAGAGCAAAACATTATAGTTTATTTGGTTATAAAAGCTATGCATTTTTAATAGTTGTTTTTTCTAAAGGTGCTTTCAGGTGTACCTGAAACAGCTGGTCTGCGCTAACTGGTACGGTTCAACCTCACCCCTCATTCCCAACCCCCCCTCTCCCCCTCTTACCCAAACACACACACAGTGCCCGAGGCCAGACGGTGTTTGTACTCATAGAGATAGTAGGAGCCTTGAGGGAAGTTACACTTCATCTCCATCCTGCCTGGCACCACGTGGACAGCCACACTATCTCCCAGCCCCTCCTGGAGCTTTCTCAGCATGCGTGAGGCCAGGTAGAGTCGTGCCTTCTCTGGGTCCTCCTCAATGGCAGCATACACTTCTGGAGGCGGATTGGGGATCTTCCACTCCAGGTCCACAATCAGCTGGTGGATGCGGCTCTTATCCAGCAAGGTGGGCGTGTCACGGTAATATGTCATCACGTGAGGGTAAGGGGCCTCGGAGGACACAGACAGAAAGTGGGCAGGCTGTGGCTGCACCACTTCTGCTTCCTTCTCATCCTGCCAGGGAGCCAAAGCGGGGTGCACCATTACTGCCCAGCGGAGCCAATCATAATTCTTCTCCAGGGTTTTCAAGATGTCTGCTGTTGCTACCTCGGGGGGTGCCCGGTTGGTCATGGCTTCCTGGAGCTTCTGTCGCACATCTTTCTCAGCTTGCTCCAGGAAATAGCCAGAGCAGCGCCCTCCAGTGGATTTCATCTTCCTGTAGAGGTCACCCATGCGCTCAGACCAAGTCTTCATAAGCAGAGCCTGGTCTCGGCCTGTTAGAGAAGCCTGGGTGAAAAGGCACAGTAGCCCTGTACCTAGAACAAAGTTTATCTGCAAAGAGAGGCAAAGACTGTTAAAACAAAACTGAGGCTGGCTATGAATTTAAAGCTGGTTAAATACAATGACCCAATTTTACCAATTGCGCCACTTCATTCTACTTCTTATATTCTTAATGAAGCTCACGAGACTAATCAACAAAAGGAAATGCATATCAATATAAGCCATTTCAAAATATATTCATGCTCATAAATAACTTGAATTCACTGTGTGGTATGATCTACATATAACAGCCTGCTGTGTTTGTAGCTGAGATTTAACGTAAGGATAACAAAACCACTTTTGTATTTTCTGTCACTACCATGGTCAATTTTTTTTTCTCCACCTCTCATGCAAGACATTGAAGATAATTACATTTGACATTTCTTATTTAAGTTATTTACATTGGTAGCCTAATGTTAGAATAGATTGGGTAGCTGCTTTGCAGCGTTATATTTAGCTGATACTCAGATTCATATTCTTCAATTGTTTGGCCTCTTATTTTAAGATAAAAGTATCTGGTTTTACATGCTATTTTGTGCTTTTTTTGGATTACATAAAAATAGTATCTGCCCTGCAGTCACAACTTCCAAAGGGCCCAGCACAGATAAACAAAGCGGTGCTTCGACTAAATTAAGTATTCTGTTTATTTGCAGCACCGAATTATAAATTCACAAATGGTTTTGTCCCAAAGGACCTTACTCAGGCAAATTTTTTTTGCTGCATATGTAATGTTGTTATACAAATACACTGAATAATTTATAGCACTGTCTCCCTAGTAGATCTACCAACTTCTCCCTTTTCAATTTTCTTTTGTTTCAGCAAATTAAGAGTATTTGTTTTAATCATATATAGTTATGTTTAACACAGTTTTCTAATACTTTTTAATCTCTTCTTCCCACAGTGACAGTTTAAATAACTGCTAAAATATCCCAATAAATGACATATCAATTAAACCTAAATTATTATATATATATATTTATACTATATATGGGCAAAAAAGAGCAACAATTTACCTTAATGTTCAAATTGTACTAAACCCTAACTTGGTATTAATGGAATTTGAACTTTAGAATATTCTTTAACTCAGTTTAAAGGCTGACTCTTATTTAAACTTAACCTCAAAGGTTATTCTGAACAAGAAGTACAAAACTAACCATGTCAAATAAGCACTAGCAAATATTCAGACTGCACAGCTTTTTACTGACCCTGACACAGAATTCCCTTAACTCCCAGCGTTTGGGCTTGTGGTTCAGAACCAGCTCCTCCAACAGATTTGGCTGGTCAGTCAGGGTTGAAATGCCCATGAGTCGGTTATGGAGCGCCGTAAGCTGCCTCTCCAAACGATACTCCTGAACATACTGTAGGAACACCTCTTTTTCCCGCTTGGTGAATTCTGGCTGGGACCTCACTGCAGTACCAAGCTGGAAGTAGACCACAGCAAGGTCATCTTCCAGACAATGGACCTCCTGGTCATTTAGCAGCCCCTTCCCTGCCCCTCCCAGCTCCTGGTCAATGTTGTCCAGGTTCTTCTTGGCTAAGTTGGCCTCTTCAGCAGAAGCACTTCCACCCAGATGGGAGCAGATACCTTGGACAACAACCCTCATGGTTTGCATGTATCCCACTGGTTCTAGAACCTTGCCAAACATAGCCATGGTTGCAAAGCTATTGTATGACCTTTTGTTTGACCTGTGGGAAGACAAAGCAAATTATACATGGCATTTGCTTTATAGCTGACGTTACAGATGTGAAATATAAGGTTAAAGTAAAGAAAATATTTTAACAACCATTGATTAATCAAATTAATACAAACATTTGGAGCTTACAAATTTAGCTTACCTTTATGTGTGCAGGTAGATGTGTATGGAGCGACCTTCACCATTTCGTCCCTATTTATTCACTCTCTAGAATAATCAGTAATCTGATAAAGATATCTCCACATCCCACAGTTGGTAAGAACTCAAGGAGGCTCAAGTGGCGGAACAGAAAAGAGTGCCAGGCCCATTCATTCTATTCATTATAGCCATGTCCACGGGACATATTATTTAAATTGTAGGATTTTAAAACGGTTTAATATAAATTGTCAGCCAATTTAGCTATTTAAACGATTTTCGCAATCAAATAAAGTCCATCTGGCCTTCAGTTGTACTCCCAGGTGCTAGGAGGCAGCCGTAGCAACATGTTCTGTTCCGCCTATCGAAGTAGAAAGGCACAGTGAGTAAACAGTTTCCGCAATATAACGGAAATGGCGCCAAAATTGAATTTGTTGTGAGGAAACTAAAGTGTAAACAAGCGTTATATTATACAACGATTTAACGATTATCTGTATAAGTTAAAATGAACTCTTCTTCGCGTTTCTTTGGAAAGTTGCGAAACCTAGCAGTATCACTGGAGACCGAAACTGCGAGCCTTCAGCATGTACATCAACATTTTGAATCGGATGATGGTCAGTGATTCAAGTTGTTTGATGTCTGGCTTTGAAACGACCATGTTGTGCATACATGCTAACTCTTCTACAGTATACTGTTTTATATCCATGGCACTTTTTATAATATAACATCATATGTTGTGTATGTATTTGAAATCAAGTCTAGTTATCTGTTTCCGTTTTAATGAATGCACTTACCCCGAGCGATTCAAACTAAGCGTTATCCAAGGCAAGCTAACGAAAGTGTTGATTTTTGTCTGACTGTCCAGATAACACCGAAGCTGCTGTGAGAGTGTTGCATGAGTTGAATTCGGAAGTCAGGAGTCTTAAGGTAATTTTCATTGCTACTGTTTACAAAGTTTTTATTTTTCATCGCAAATCTGACTTTTTCTTTATACATGCATTTGTCTGACAAAATACGGTGCATTTCTTATTGCATGAGTACTTTGCATTCATCATCAGGCTCAAGTCCAGGATCAGTTTGTCATTCAAAAGGCTGGAGAGAGTGATATGAGGCGCTTCATAAAGGCCTGCATGGTGCTAAAGCAAAAAACAACCGAAGACATTCAGAGACTGCAGCAACACTGTGAGAAATATGGCTACCAAGCTCCTAAGACCCAGGGGAATTTAGGTAAGTAACAATACAAGGACATGAAACATGTAGCTACAGTTATGACACAACCAGATGGGATATTTCAAGCAGCGGCTCCTTTTGGACTATTGAAGTGTGTCGCTATAATTATATCATATCTCATACAGTGTCACACTTCACTATAATTACAATGACACACTTCCATAAAGCCCAAAGGGGCTACATTCCTTCTGGAATAGCTAGCTCTGTAGTGAGAGTGCTTGCCATTATTTGAACTGTCTGTGGTAAATATATTCATATTCCCTGACTTCTTTTATTTGGTTGTGTTGATGTGTTAATTGCACCATTTGTGATCTATTGTGAATCTCAGTTATTGAGGAAATAAAATGTGTAATTTATGTAGATACAACTATTATTTTAAATATAGTAGATATACTAATGTGGAAATATGTTGGCTGCAATGTCTCAAAGGAGATGCAGCAGCCAAAAGTGAGGACAAGGAACATGACAGGGAAGGGAGTGATGAGGAACAGGAAGTTCTCCCCCTTACGCCTCCGCAGATGCCAGCTCCGCCTGCTATGGACCCTATGCGCACCCCCCAGCTCTCCGACTTTGGCCTGTCAGAGATACACCTGAATAAGGTTTTGAGTGAAACAGAGTTTCCCTCCGTGGCAGCCCCAATATCTGTGATGACGTTCCCTCCACCCTCACAGTACTTCCAGCCAGCCATGCCCAAGACACCCAAATG
Source organism: Galaxias brevipinnis (assembly GCA_036023535.2). Classification (NCBI taxonomy): domain Eukaryota; kingdom Metazoa; phylum Chordata; class Actinopteri; order Galaxiiformes; family Galaxiidae; genus Galaxias; species Galaxias brevipinnis. Next base: position 13,048 of record JAVQIZ010044277.1, on the reverse strand, counting down.
TGTTTTGCGCATGGATGAAGATGACGACCCATTGACTCCTTGCATTGGTGACTTTGGGATTTCGGAAAACACCATGTCTTTCAACAACGATTTCACTATGGATTTGAGAAGCAAGAAACTACGACAGACCAACTGGTGTGTGTGTGTGTGTGTCTGTGTGTGCACATGCACTTATGTAGGTGTCAGCTTATTTGTCTGTGTGTGTTACTTGATACATTCCAATCACTGCTTATGTTACAAGGAAATAAATGGCCCTATTTTTTCCATCAGTGCACCTGGCGTAGGTGTTATGCCACCTAAGCCTTTGCATAGTCACTCTACTCCATCACCAAATTCTGTCATGGACAGTATGGCTAATAATAACGGTAAATACTGCCTCCCTGACTATAAAATGTATTTAAAGCTTCATCAAAATAATCGAATGAGAAGTCGTGAATATGTATGTACATTTTTCTCTGTTTAACAGATATTATGGTGTCACCTGAACCACCCGTGTTTTGCACCCCAGGTTTAAAAATCTCAAAGACAAAGGCTTGCTCCCCCCTCCCTACACAAGGACAGAAGAGCTTAGGGACCCCAAGTTACTTTGACAACCGGCAAGCTACCCCTGAAGTTCCTGCTTTTCAGACCCCTTACGTTAACAGACTACTCAGCAAGAGAATGGTAATTACAATATTTACGTCTGATAAGAACATCCATGTTCGAGATACTAAGCATGTATGTTTAGTTTATTTATCTATTTGGTGATCAATGGGTTATATTTTGTCAAATGTAAAATTGTCTTGGAAGTATACATATTATATTTTAAGAAAATTGTTGTTTGAAGGATGGAAGAGAGGTTGCTCCTACTGAAACACATGAAGAAGCCTATTTGAACTTCCAACCTCTAATAGAGGCAATGAAACTGCTTAGGAATATAAAGTTCCAGACATGTCAGTCAGCTGTGGAGATTACAAGCACACACCAGAGATGCCAAACCTAGGGTCATTTTTGGTTACATCTCTATGAAATGTACGCAGCAACAGCTACTACAAAATCCTTGGTTTGACCACAATTGACAAACTCATTTTGCGGTTGAACAAATATAACATTTTATTTGGCTGCTTACATTGTCAACATTTTTGTACACCTATGTCATTGCACACTTATGTTTTAATTGCTTAGTAAAGAACTTAAAATTCAAAATGTGTTTTCTTTGATGAATGTACTAAATCAAGTGTGTCTCTTGTCTCTAGAGGAGTGCAAAGGTGAATAGGACAGATCTTGAATGTACAAGAGGAGCCAGACAGGCCCCTATTCCTACCATAGAACTAGATGATCCAACCGAGGACTTTAACCTAGGGACCCCAAGAGTCAGAGGTGAAGGTTGCCCAGACCCAGGCACCCCTGAAATGCCTGATCTGAGCTCTGTCACTCAGGACATATGTAAAGTAAGTCAACAAAATAAAATGTCTTATTTATTTACCAAGACTTGGTCTTAGCTGTGTGGGTATACATTATCAATACAAGTATAAAACACAGGGCACAATTCACATACAGTGTAGTGTTTTTATAAATGCAGCTGCACAATAATTCTACATTACACAAATGTATGCATAGATCATTCAGATTGTATGCACTTGTAGGAAATTGCATGTCTACTAGTTGTATTATACAATCAATGTGATAGAGTCATAGGGACTTGTTTTGTGACAAATAGTTTATGTACAGTAGCCTCTGTATTTCCTTTTGTAAAGTATGCAAAAAAAGCTAACATGCAAAACATATTTTAATTTGCTGTAATGTGGTAAAAAGTTCAGGTGGTTGAGTAGAGGCGGGTTGCGGATGTCTTTCCCGAAGTTCCATGTATGCTAAAAGCATGCTTTACAATGCCAAGACTTACTGGTATTTAGTGAAAGGTCCACTAATAACTACCATGATGCATAATTGTAGGAAAATATATACATTATACAAATGCACTTAGTGAATGTGTGCACATACCGTGACTTTGCCTGATTAACATAAGCAAATGTGTTGTAGCTTGTCTCACAGTCCCAGTGTAAGAAATCAAGTTCAACTATAATTCAGCCCCAACCAAAACAACCAGGAAAAGAAAACAGGTAAAAAAAACTACTTTGTGCCAGTTTATAAACACACTGAAAAAGCCATACCTTTCTGGATTTAACATACGTTTCCAGAGTTTTTGTTATTTATGGGCTGATTGTGTTGTGGAGGTAGACAAATTAACAGACATGACTAAGAAAGTACATTTGTTTAGGATTTGAATTAAAACTTTCAGGGATTGCAGTAAAGTGTCTTGATTATTGCAGGGCCCAGAGTCTCCCCCTGGTGTCAGAGACAGAGTTCCTAAACTTGCCTAGCTACATGAGACGGGTTCCTCTATCAGGCCTCAACCAGGCCATTCAGAAGATCAACAGTGCTGTAGCCATGCAACCCCACGGTAAGCGGTGGTTCATTTTGCCTACACAACCTATACTCGACATAGGTAAGGCATACATTTTGCCTTGTCAATCGAGCTATACACTTTATTTTACGGAATATCTTGCTAATTTAACCCATTTTCTAAATAATAATTACATGCACATGAAAAATATGACATAATGTGTAATATATTGAAGACCTCTGATAGTTTAATCTGGTCAATATCAAAGAATTCTTAAGGCTTTCCCTTGGTTTCATCATGGCTTGTGTGAGGAATAATTGTCTTGATATTCATTCTTTGAGTCTGTGCTGCCCTCTACAGGGGGAGATGCAGGCTTTCAAATGGAGGAGCTAAAGAATATAACAGAACTGAGCACCAAGGCTCCTTTGTATTTCTTGTGTCTGACCACCCTTAAAAGACTGGAACATGTGCAGGGTGTAGGAGCCAATGTCATATACAAGATCTTCTCACACACCCGAGTCTATGGCAGCTCTGAAAGTGGGCACTTCTAACTCTTCAAACAGAAAATGGGATGCCAGACTCCCATCACCACCTGGATAGACTGTTTTGACAGGCTTGAACCCTGGCTTATAAATATGTAATGTAACAAGATGAACAGCTAATTATCAAACATTTTCATTAATTTTATCATAAATTGAAAAGGTTTAGCATGCGTAATCATTGATTTACACCTTTGTCTTTAAGCGAAACCAGCAAAGCGCAATGTCTATTTAGACTCAATAAAAATTTAAGCAAAGCAAAACTGGGGCTTTCTCTATTTGAATATTACCAAAGGTCTACTATACTAAAGAGTAGTAGAATACTACTAAAGAATAGTATTCTAAAATACTGAAATTGCAAGAAAATAAAAGCTTTTAATTTACAGGATTTGCCAAACATAAAAAATGTATGAATGTATTTTGACACTATCCACCTATTGTCTAAATTTGGCAGATATCCAGCATTAATCTTTACGCAATACAGAAAAACAATCTGATAGTAGGCTATATGCACTCTATGGAAAATAACTTAATTTAGTATGTGTGTGGGAAAAGTTAATTGGTTTCCATGAGGTCAATATGGTTTCATGCACCACTGTCTTGCTCTATAAGGTGGGCTGATGGCAATGTCCGAGAAGTCACCTATCTGGAAAGGTTGCGACTGTCATGACATAATCGGCACCCTTTCAACCAGGCACTCTTGCAAAAGCCTTTCACTTTAAAATGATTCATGTCAGCAGAGTCGGTTGGGCAGTAGATTAAGAACTATGGTCTGAACCAGCAAGCAAAGATATGAATGCCAGTCAGTCATCTACCACATCAATTAATAAATCAATCAAATAGATTAAATATCTGAAAGCAGTTCAATATCAGGTTTCTGTGGTGTCCCTAACAATTAGCCTGCTAATGAAGGTATCAAATAATTACACTACTGCTGAACTGGCCCTTTATAGATGAAATAACTTTTTTTACAATCTGTTACAATTCAATGTTTTGAATCTTTCAGAAGTTACCAGTAGCCCTGTCTTGCAGGGTCAGGGTAGAATAGGGAAAATCCAGTGTCTCTCTTCTCCTGGCTCGATACACTTCCTACACAAGACCGGTAAGCTCTTCTAGAGTTGTATCCATACAGAATATAAGTCATATGGGACATATGACTTATAATGTAACCGTTTTAATCTTTCATTAAATGCTTTACCAGGTGAAAATTTGAAGTTCGCTTGATGGAAGATTCTCGCTTGCAGACTCCTCCCATCTATGATGTCTGTCATTGTAGTAAAACTCCAAAGTGGTCAGATGCGTTGAGACCAAAATATTTTTTGGGCTATATTAATGCTTGAGAAAATTGCGCGCATTAATTTTATTGCAATGTATTCAACACATACATGATGATACGATGATAGTGTGAATCTGATTGGGTAGAAAGAGAGGTATGCCACTAACCCGATAACGTTGCTGTTATGCACGAATCTGTTTCAAAGTTTCAACGTTGGTACTAGTATGGATATAGAATGCGTTTGATACACGGAATGCAAACCGCTGGAAGATATCGACAAGCAAAAATACGTCGGTCACTTTGGAAAGCCGATGTTCACGCAATGCTTGAGCAAAACAAACAGCTAGCCTTATACTTTTTATCTGTCCACTGGTTTTGTAGGTTCTTTCTTTATTTCCACGTGTGTAACCCATGATTCCACTGCCATATTTGAGATGAACTACTACAGTTACAGCAACATTTTATAACTTTTAATTCCGCTACAACTAAAGGCTAAAGTAAAACTGGTTAATTAGTAGGCCTATTAAATGGGCGCGGACATGTGACGTCATACTATTTGTCTTGGAAGAAGAAAAAAAAATCACCTGGCCAATCACATGCTCTAAGCAAATACTCAGGACTCTGAAGATGACGACAAAAAACTAGCGTGTTTCTTTAGTCGGCAACCATTTTGGGAGTCAAATACCTATTTATATCACTACTACATGGTCTCCATCTCAACCCTTTTTTGTGTCCTTACTATGGTGCACACTTGTGTGGTGTCTGGATGTAGGAATAGAAGGACGCCAGGCACCACATTATCATTTTATCGTTTTCCACGCGACCCTGATAGAAAAAAACGTTGGATCGCTGCAGTGAACCGAGAGGGATGGGTACCAAACGACGGCAGTAGACTCTGTAGTACACACTTCATCTCAGGTACGCAGACTACCATGTCAATGGATCTGCACCAAATACTACACTTTAATGTGAACATTATCCCTCTTATAGTCATATAGTCGTAATTCAAAAACGTATTGCTCAATTTAGTTGTATGGTTAATTAAGTTTAGGTAATTAATTTGGCTATATAAGCATAGACATATTGTTACCTTTCGCCCTTTTTCTACTTTGTATTTTATCTCTCTCTCTTTTCTTTCAGGTAAACAAGTAAAGAACCCTCGTTCGGCAGATTATATTCCCTCTGTATTCACTGCTTCAAGTCTTTCTCCAGAGATGAAGGGAACTGCGGCCTTTGAACTCCTGGACAAACAGGAAGCACAAGTGGAGGCTGCGAACGCCCTGCTTTTTCTTCAAGCCCAGGGCAGGTCTCTGGGTGTATTGGGTCAGATCCAGCAGCACCATGCAGAGGAGGGTGCAGCTTTGTCATTTACCAGTGACGATGATGATTTGGAATCTATACGTTACAGCACAAGCAATGAAGGAAAGACTCCCCGGAGATCAGAGGATTTTACCAAATTTGAAGAAATGCTCCAAGCTTTGAAGAAGGAAAACCAGGTCCTCAGGGAGTCTGTGGAGAAGATGTCCCTCTCTGAGACATATCTTAGGAATGACCCTGAGAAGGTGAAATTCTACACAGGCTTGCCCAACTACTTTGTCTTTGAAACAGTCATGTGGCTTTTGGCGCCACATATGGATGGGATAAAAAACATCAAGCTTTCAAAGTTTCAGCAACTGCTGCTGACGCTGATGCGCCTTAGGCTGGACCTCAAGAACCAGGACCTGGCCTACCGCTTTGGCGTAAAAGTCACCACAGTCACCAGGACGGTACACAGGATGGTCAACATCATGTCCACTACGCTAGTGCCTACGGCTGTTATCTGGCCCTCCCGAGTGGAACTCCGTAAAAACCTCCCTGCTGCCCTACGCTTCTCACACCCAGACTGCGCTGTTATCGTCGAGTGCTTCACAGTGCCATTTGAAAAGCCATTGTCTCTAAGGAACCAGCATTCACCCCAAGGCGAGGGACCTAACACGTTAAAGTACATAATAGGTGTGGCCCCGCAGGGTGTGGTCACCTTTATATCCAAAGGAGCGCAGGGGAATATAAGCGACAAAAGCCTGGCGGAGGGATGCGGCCTTCTGTGCAAACTCCTCCCAGGAGATGTGGTCCTAGCAGACTGAGATCTGGATATCGGTGAGTCAGTGGGTGCTCGTGGAGCCTTGCTTCATATCACTAGTCTACACACCGAAGACACTGGAGATCGAGAGAACTGTTATGGGACCTCTGTGCTAGCTGAAGCTGCCTTAGAGAGACTGAGCGTTCATAGGCATGTGGAGAAAGTAATCTCCATGGTGAAGCAAAGGTACTCCATGCTGACTGGTCCCGTTGAGAGCCCTTTCACAACTACTGATCGCACATCGAACCTCACCACTTTTGATAAGATCGTGCAGGTCGCCTGTGCCTTAAACAACCTGTGCATATCTGCTGCTCCACTGGAGTGACATGGAACTATGCTGCTTTATACATAAAAAAATATATTTGTTGTTGTTATAAAAGTCAAGTAGCCCACTCAATAGCCTATTATTTTGTCCTGTGCCTACCCAATCTCACAAGATTCAGGCATAGGCCTACTTGCTGCAGGGGAGAAGGGTAAGGATTTGCTGGATTTGTTTGTGGTTCATATGGTTATGTCTATAAATAATATTGAAAGAGTAGCATTATGTGTTAAAGGTGCTCTGTGCTTATGTAGTGTCATTGAGAACGACAAATTGTTCTTTATTGAGTTTAACTCTTAATTTTCATTTAATTTGCATATTTTCTGTTTAAAGTGTGCATTTGGTTGCAGTTTGTACCATGATTGTATTGCTAAACATCAAAAATGTTTGTTTCAGTAACAACGGGTAAGGGAAAGAGAAACATATTCTGGGTGCCTTAATGCTGGTACTGTTTATTAAAAATAACCCTAACTTGCAACAAACCTTTACAGTTATTTACACATTGCACATATCCTTATTTATACGTTCAATAAATGCCTCTTCTTCTTGCACATGTCTATTACTAAACTACTATAGTCTTATAGGGCTTCTTTAAAAGGAATTTAAGATTAACACAAAGACAATTAAATTGGTAATCGCATATATTTGAATGACAATTAATCGTCAACGAAAATGTCATGATCGTGACATGATGTGTTCTATCAATATCACATTATGTCCCTGTGTGTTAATCTGAAGACATGCACTACTATGTCCTGAATGTAAGAAATGTTAGTTTTTCCTAAGATTATGCCCACTTTATTTGTGCTGAAATGTACTATATATGAATGATGTCACTGTTGTGGCTATACAGTTTTTTGTACTTCTCTTTTGTGTTTTTTCCCCCCCCTTCATTCTTCTCTTTTGGTTGTTATCTTTGGCTTTTATAAAGATTATTCTGAGTGAAAAACTGAATGCATGTATGTTCTTGATTCCATTCTACTTTTGTTTGTAGTCTTTACTTTTGTTTGTAATAATAAAAAAAGTTATGCAATGGGAAGATGCCTTATCCATGAGTAACACATTTGTCAGTGTTTGTGTATGCTTGCTCGTCCACACTTTTAAACAAGCAGGATTCTAGTTCAAATGTGGGACAGTGGTGTATTTTTTTTTGCTTTCTTTTACCTTTTTTATGTCTTTTGAATTTATACATTATATCTTATATTGAATAATTTTGATTCAAGTTACGAACAGTTACCTTGTATATGCTGGGCAGGAAGCGTATTCATAGGACTTGGCCTATTTTTCTGTCAAGATATTGGGTTACACTAAGATTTGTTCTTCATGCAGCATTGTAATAAAATGGAATGATTTTTCATTACAGCAAATTTCATTGAGGAAGCCCCTCCCTAGGAGTATACGGTGCTGACGTGCATTGGTCCGTCACGTGATCTCTGGAATGTTAACAATGCAGTAAGTGTCCCAACTTCGTATTGCATTCTAACTTTGCCTCTGGAGTTCGGAGAAAATGGAGTCTCTTATGATATTTACTCAGGCCCATGAATAAAGAGCACCGTACACACAATAGTTGGGTTGTACAACGTCCAAGGATTCAATATTAAGTTTCGGAAAACGTTTTGTTCTTTTGGATTTACGCTCTAAGCAAAGTTATTTATGCCTTCCATCACATGGTAAGTTTAGTCAACATTTTTTGGGGCAAATTGTAACTACTATTGAGGAAACATTGCAGAAGAGTTTTGAAACCAAAAGGCAGCGATCGAAAGCGTTTGGTTTTACCAAATGTGATCAAATTTATGACGGTGGGGGACCGCTGGGACTAAATTCTCCCTACATTGGAATGTCGGAGCTGCTCCAGTGGAGCTGCGTTTCCCAAATCGGCCTAACCAAATCCTTAAAATGTTGAGTAGGCCTCACTGCACTATTAAACGAAAACCCTTACACAAATAGTCCAAAAGTAAAATATAATGCTATTTAAAAGAATTACTCCGTTGTAACGGCATTTATCTTAACGTAATCACTCATACGCCTGAAGTAAACATGTTCGAGGCTTATACGTTATGTGGTGAAATTATGTATCTAGTAGGCCTAATTGGTTGCAAAGTTGGTAAATAATGTTTGTGAATGGATTTACAAATTGGTGTCTAGTTAACTGTAAATAATGCCTTTTCTGGTTAGCTTTTGTAGACTACGTTATACATTTTTAGTTAATTTCATTTTTCATTTAATTTTGCAAAAGAATATAATGTGAAGAGAGGCAATCCAGTAATGCACCTTATTATGCTGGTCTGCCATTGCTGCATATTAGCTTTAAATAGCTGCAGCAAGGTACAGCCTTCATAAAGCCATGTGTTTCACTCAGGTGTGCCAGCAGAGGTGCAAGGTAAGGAAGACCCGCCCTCCTTTGCTACTACGAACGCTGTCGGACTTGTCAACACAACAAAAGTTCTGTTATTACAAAATTATAATGACAATATCCTGTTCAATTCAATGTTTTAATTCCAGACACAACTTGTGAAGTGGCATTTGATTTTAATTGGACAGCTTGATAGGCTACTTATTCATGCTACCCTAAATGATACTCAAATGAATATTATATTGAGTGGGTTGGGCACAAAGTTTCACTCTACGTTTAAGTATTTTAACTCTAATATAATTATGAAGTTTAGTGAGCAGTACTGCTTTTAGATGATCAAATATAGGTAAATCATTATAGGAATATTTGGGAACCCCTACTGGATACCTAGATGCATTATGATTTAGACTTGATCAAAGACCAGTCAATGTCTAATGCTATGAGGCCTATGCAGTTCAGGTAAGATTCCACTCATTATGTATTATATATTTTTTTGTTGTTGATTTATTTTTGGTCTGCTGTGCCCAGTAATGCTATGGTATGAGTCGTCTTGTTGTTACTTGTGCAATGGAATGCTATCCGGTCAGATACATATCTTAAAACATTACCAGAACTGAGTTTGAGATTTTGGAGATTGGGCAACTGTTGTTGTGGAACTTGAGCATACCATTTTAAAGCAAATGTTTGTCAAAGAAATTGCATCAAAGTTTTTGCAGCAAAGGCTTTAACCCAAAATTATATTAGGACAGTGTTTTTAAAGCTTGGCTCGGGGTTTATGAAATTGATTGGAAACTCTACCTTCAATCAAAGTGTACCAATGTTAAACAGGTTCTTGTGCCTCATGTCAATATTCTGTATGTGTGAATTGTTGCATTTCCGAATGTACCTTGTGGGTAGACCTTAATAAAGGGAACTTTCTTATATCGGATTGACGTACAAAGTGGCCTACAATGCTCTTCTCGGTTTCTGTGTTCTTTATTGGCTGTGTCAAGTAATTTTACATTCAAGTGCTAAGGGACGTTGGATCTTGTTGGCCTTTATTTCGTTTGCAATGCTTTACAAAGTTAGCCTTTTTGTAGTTTGGCAACCAATTGGGGAAATTTAATGAATAGTTGAGACCATTTTATAATCAGTCACAGCAATCGATTAAGCCACACAGATAGCGCCAACCATTGGCGTAGAAAAAGGCCTACATGCAGACAAAACATGTTTTCTAACTGTCTGAAGGGTCCTCTTGCAGAAACATCCGTAGTGTAAATATGTACCATGTTAAAAACTAAGCTGGCAATTAATTTATCACTTTGACCATGTGCTCTGCCTTGAGACTACAGTATCATACATCACAACACTATTTTCCAAAATCTATTATGTGTTACAGAATTCCACACCAATAACATATCGTTGGTGTGTGACTTTAGAGTACCATGTGAGGTCTGTGTGCCGAGACACGTGCCTCTCTCACATCATCCATCCTTCCCCAGAGAGCTGCTATGCCTGGTCGAAATGCAGACTACGTTCCTCCTGAAAAAACTTAATTTTCTGAAATTATCTGATCACATGGAAACATTTTAAAACCATGGGTAACATTTATGCAGCTAACTTAGCTAGTTAGCTATACAGCTAACCTAAGACAATCTTAACAAATGGACCATGTATTGTGACTTGGGCCATACCCCGACTGGCTGAAACGCAACCTTAATGTGTCCTTTCTTCTTTCTTTTTTCCCATAGGAACAAATTGGCAAAAGAATGATTTGGGGTAAAGGCACCCCTATGTCCGCGCCATGTTTCTCAGGATGAGGGAAAATGTGACCCCTCAACACGCAGCATGGAACACCAATAGGATATTCCCATTAGATTCAGCAAAAACGAGCTTAACAGAAACAACAACAAAAACAAGACATTAGACATACGTTAGTGGATTATACCAAATATATTGAACAGGAAACTTATTTACCTAGGTTGGAAAAATCTAGTACTGTAGAAACGGTGTAAGTGTGTGTGCGTGCGTGTGTGTGCGTGCGTGTGTGTGTGTGTGTGTGTGTGTGTGTTGGAGTAGTAGACCCAAACAGGGGAGCTACAGTGCCATGAGGCCAAAGACATTTCCTGCTGCCCCGTATGTAGGCAATACACGCCAGCGCCTCCAGGAGATTAAAGAGGGCCTGAAGCAGCCTGCCAAGCTGGTGAGCCAGGCCCTTCATGGGGGCAGTTCGCGGAGTGAGAGTGGCCGGGGAGCTGACAGCAAAGGCAAAGACACTGGCAGTCGTCAGCAACAACTTCGGCCTCCACAGAAGTTCAACAACTACCAGAGTGCACTCAGGGAGATCCGCAAGTCTCTCATGCCCTTTGCCAATGAGTCTGGTCCGTCCTCAGGGTCCGTCCATCCAGCAGGAGCTGGGGATGTCAACAGACAGATGCTGCAAGAGCTGGTCAATGCCGGCTGTGATCAGGTGAGAATATGATGTGAGAGAGAATATGTGAGAGAGCATGAATCGGTGAAAAGGATTTTATGGATGTTTGTTGGTTCAATAGAACATTCATTTTGCATTAGTTTGTATTATTTATGAATTTGTGTCGTACCGTAGTTTACTTGGTTGAAGAAATGTTTTGCATGTATCATTGAGAGAGGCTGGGAATATTAACTGTTTGTAAACCTTTTACTACATGGGGTTAAACCTATCTGTCAGAGCATATAAATCCAAAGCATAATTTATTAATAAAGTTGGAACGCCCTCCAATATGCAATACAATACAACCTTTCTCTGCCAAGAGTTCTGTGCATGAGTAGTTGTATAATTTGGATGGAGAACTGATGTTGAAATAGTTGCTGGATTTTTTGTTCCCGTTTTGTTCCCTTCATCCTTGTGGAGCGAGCTGGTGGGGGATAAACTCCATCCCAGTGGGAAGTGGAGGGGGAGGATGTTTCCGTTTGGAGGTCATGCTGGCTCACACACTCACCTTTCTCCCAAGCTCCACTGAGCTTGCATGCCATCGTTACAGAAGGATGTATTACATACTTCAATTACAGTTGAAATGTCTAGATTGTAAGTCATCTTCTATTCCACCCTAGTTCTTATAACTTGTAAAACAAGGCAGCACCTTTGTCAAACTGACATGTTAGATTCAAGACAGCTCACCCTAAGCCACAACAAAAAATTCTGGAAAACTGGCCTAGGTGACAGGTTGTAGGATTGGGACTTTAAACCAAACCCTCCCTGGCTGATTTAAGGTACAGCACATTGCCTCTAATAAAAGCAGAGAAGCACACTGGCGGTGCTAGACTGAAGGATTGGCCTGGGGACAGCCCCTGTGACAGCACATTGGCATGTAAAGAATGTTCAGCTCAAGCCCATGCACAACACCACCCAGAAATCGTCCACATTGCAGTTAGAATTAAGAGCTCTTCAGGCAATGACAAACACACAGCAAGGTTAAGCAGGGAGACCAAGCCAAATTGATTTATACAGAAGATAAGAACCTCTGCTGAGATGGCCTTTAGTCTTAATTGTGTCTTCAAACATAACTGACCTAAGTGTTTAATTAAATTAAATTGAAATGTACCTGCCATTTTAAGATGCCTAAATGAACAACAAAAGTGCAGCTACACATGGGCTCATCTCCACCATGTTTGTTACCCTCACTTCAGACTGTAGATGACAGGGAATGAATGCCACCACATTTTTAATTTAGCCTTCATTACTACAAATAGAAATGTATTTTCGACAGCTAATGTGATTAGGCTAGTGTTACAGAAAGTCCTTTGATCTGAAGGTTTGGAAGGTCTACTTAAACTATACACATATATATATATATATATATATATATGTATTACTCTTTAAAGTGTTTTGAAAAGTTAAATGTATGAAATCAGCCCTAACAGCTATAGGCTGTGTCACAGCAATTGATGCAGCATGGGTCAAATTGGGATAGGTTGACCTTAGTAGCACCATGCTGTGGTGTGGGATTGGTATTTGTTGGTTGAGAATGGGCCAGACTGAAGGCGTTCATTTCAATGCAAGCAGGAAGTGGACATTCAATGGCAGAAGGGTGGAACAGTTCC